>LSYV01000135.1:66730-77694 GCA_001584585.1 Gonium pectorale | reverse complement strand
TGGGGGACCCGGCCTGCCGCCGGGAAATTACTGCGGGCCAGGGGACAGACAGACAGACTTCGCCAGGGGAATTTCGAACCCAAATGTTACAAGACCCCAACACTGGGGTACGGAACCTTCCGGTCCGAAAGCTCTGTGAACACTGATACCACCGGCCCATCTCCAACGGCAGCAAGACCCCGAAACGGATCTGCTCCAGGGCCAGGGGACAGACAGACAGACTTCGTTCCAGTACCCCCAGGCCACGGGCTGACTGACAGACAGACTTCGTTACAGTACCCCCGACGCTGGGGGACCCAGCCTGCCACCGGGAAATCACTGCGAAAGTACGGGCAGCAAGGCAGCACCAACAGACAAACCAAGCAATGAAACAGTGGCCGAGTGGTACCCGAAGCAGCGGAGCGGAGCGGAGCAGCAGAGGGAGAGCCACACCGGCATGGCCGTGCGTGCGTAATATAGCTTCTCGCAGTTTCTTTTACGCCTTGGACGGGCTCTGGCGTCGCATATAGTCATACGATTATGGAGGGTTGGCATGCCGTGCCAGTGGAAGGCGAAGGTGAAACGTACAGAGAAGATCGATTTTTGCCTATGAGGACGGGCGTGTGCGAGTTCGAGTCCGTCCCGCGCTGGCATTTTTCGTGGGTGCTCCCCGCAATCAGGGTGATGCGCAGATGAGAAGCGTGGGAGAAGGGGCCGTATCGATTGGGTGAAAAGGGGGTGGGCAACAGCGAGGGGGAGAACGGGATGGGGCGAACTAAGGATCCGCGGGAACGGGGCGGGGCGACATAAGGGTGGCACGGGGCGGGGCGTGGGAGAAGGGGCCGTATCGATTGGGCGGGGCGGGGCGGGGCCACACAGGTGAGAGGCGTGGGTATCAATTGGGTGAGAGGGGAGTGGGCAAAAGCGAGGGGGGGAGAACGGGAGGGGGCGATCGAAGGATCCGTGGACGCATAAGGGTAGCACGGGGCGGGGCGGGACGTGAGAGAGGGAGAGAGCGGAGAGGGGTGGTGCCGTGCCGATAGGGCGACCGAAGGATCCACGCATCAGGAGGCAAGTGACACCTGTGCGGTTCGAGGCGGGGGGGGGGGGCATGACACGGAGTTCCCCTGCGTACGGCATGGCAAGGCCCGCTCGGATCGCTGCTTGTAGATGCTCGCTGGCGACACTGGCTAGCGACGCGCCCTCAGGCAGACTCGCCGACAAAAGGCGTCACTGCAGCGTCACGCCACTTCTACGCTAATGAAGCAACGTAGAATAGACTACGGACTGCCACCTGCATTCGCGCTTCCTCCTATGCGAGTGGCTCGACATTGCCCGTCGGAACGTGGCCAGTTATAGGGTCGGCTTCACTATCAGACTCAAATCTATGATTCTACGACTTGAACCAGTAGGTCCTTGGCCACTTTTGAACTAGTGGGGGGAGGGTAATCATGGTTGCCTCGCGGCAGTTTGAAAGCATCGGCATGGAACCTTCCTAAACTAATGCTGTTGAACTCTAGAAAGATAAATTGAAGTGAAGGTATTGAGTAGTCCGTAGCGCTATCGTAGCCCGTCCGGAGTAGTACTGCACTCATGCGACTCAAACTTGAGTGCAACTATGCATGGCCACTTCAAAAATCTACGTCAAAGCGACCCATGCGGCTGCGGCCCGAATTAGGTTAGCGCCGGTTAACGCCGTTTCGGCTGCCGCACCCGGTCAGCTGCCACACCCCACGATTGAGCGCCTGTGATAATCAATTTACTGCGAACTTTCCAATGGCGTTACTTGTTCCATCCATGCACATCTTCAACGCATAGCAGCGTCGGACGTATCATGTGACGCGTCGACCCGGCAGAATGGATGGCACTCATTTATCATCGTTCCTTGCGCTCTTCTGTGTCATGGCCTTAACACGATGCGCATTGTGCCCGTGGGATGGAGCTTCGAACGAGGTAGCCTTCCTTCCTCCGCCGACACCTGGGCGTTTGCCTGCGACTGAGTGGGGGATACCTGGAATCTTGGCCAGCGAGCCGCTCCAAGTGCCTAAAGCTAGGGTGTTGAGCTGGGAGTATGGGCCGCCGGTAAGGTTTGTTATTCTGTTGAGGCAACCGCCAGGACAACATACCGCTGCCCCGATCCGTGGAGCCTCTATCTGACAACGCCAACAATTGGCCGTGCTCCGCAGAATGAAACTACCTGCTCAGCGGTTGCCCATTGGTGGACGGTGCGAGGTCCGGATCATACTGAGTCCCAGTCCATGCATACTGGTCAAGAGGTTTTGATATGCGCTCCGGCTTCACGATGTGGTCATAGCCCAGCCCTTTCAAATCCGGTCGGTGACCATGCACACGTAGAGCGAACCACTTGCAACTCTGAATGTCGAATGCAATTGACATGCACCCGTTCCATTCTGTGCGATCCGTTTCTAGGTGTGGTATGCGGCGGTCTTGGGTTTGAATCTACGGCTTCGCCTATGGGCTTGCCTGGACCTGCGGACCGTCTATCAAATATTTGGAGTCTTTGGCAAGCGACTGCGCGACGTGGGCTTGTTCGTCATCTACACCTACGCAGCAACAATAGCATGCTTACGGGTGTGCTATTGGTGGACCGCTTGTGTAGTAAGTCAGCTACAATTCCAGGTGCTGCGCTTGGCCCCGCTCATGGATCCTACAATGGTATCGTCCGTGTGTCTCCTTGGATCGGCGCTCGTCGTCAGCCAGCCCTGGTATTGGGTGCCGTACGTGCTCCCGTTGGCTCAGCTCTTCCTGGCGACCGCCCCGATTCTGGATCCGCCGCTCTTCCTACTAGCGTGCAGGACAGGGGCCCGCTTTCAGCGACAGCTGTACTGTAAGGTTTATGTCACGCTATGTACGTTTCCGATGAGACTCTCAGCAGCATCGGGCTTGTTGTTCCTTACAGTCCTAGGCTCCGTTATCGACCGTTTACATGCGTGTAGCTTGGCAGCTACGTGCGTAATCTTGCTCTTTGTGTACCTAGAGAATCGGCTCTTGCATTGGACCCAACTCGTCAACTCTTCAACGTCAGTACCTGCTGATGCTGTGCCAGTATTCATTCGGCGACTGTCGAGCCGGACTACTTCAGTCATCGTGTCCTTACGCCTAACTGGAGCCGATCTCCTGCATCTGGTGGCTTTGTACGAAGGGATCCCTGCATGGCGTTTGCGAATCCTACACAACGGGCGGCGGCTGCAGCTCCATCGCTCTCTCCTGTATCAAGGCATCGGCCGTGATAGCACTTTTTTCGTCACCAGCGTTCTAGTGGGCGGCATGCAGCAGACGTCTGCGCCGACAACGCAGCAGGCGGCGCAACAGTTCACCCCAGAAGAGCTGCGGGACCTGGCCACTTTGCCGCCTGATCTCGCCGACCTTGCGAAAAACGGCCTGTCGCCCAGCGACATAGCACGCGCTTACCGTTCCATAACTGCAAGCCTATCAGGCGCCGTATTGGCGGGTGCCGGCCTCGACCAATCGCCAGCAACTGCCGCTGAGCCGGGACACGGCTCTACCACGCGGTCGCCGGCGGCTCGTGAGCGTGCAGCGGAGGCAACGCGAAAATGTCGATCTACGATGACGGCGGAGGCAGCGGCTGGAGCGCGCGAGCGCCATGCGACGGCGGAACGGCAGCGGCGGTCGGCGCAGGCCGCGGCTGGAGCGCGCGAGCGCCATGCGACGGCGGAACGGCAGCGGCGGTCCGTAAAAACTGAGGAACAACATGCTGAGGAAGAGAAAGTTCGCCGACAGCGCCGGGCTCTGCAACAGGCCAGCGAGCGACAGGACCAGGATCCGGTCATTGAATTTGCATCCATTCTCGGAATACTGCAGCCGGATGGTCGTTATACCGGCGACGTCCCGCAGGCGGAATTGCTATGCGGCGAGGAGTGGGCGGCGGGAGGAGATGATCAGCGGCAGCTCCCTCTGGGCGCCGGATTGCCTTCGGATGTGGACCTGGCTTGCGCGCTGCACAGCGATATGCGGCGACGCCTGCCTCTTCACGTCTGTGCGTGTTGCGCGCGCTTCTGTTCAGAGGCCACCAGCTCCGCCCGAGCGTGGGGAGATCTGGGCCCGCTTATGGAGCTGCTGCGCGCTGACGTGGACCCGACTCCCGAAGTGCCTCGAGAGGCGCTTTCTACGTTCCACCGTCCGTTACGCGCTGATGAGGCGTGGTGTGAGCCGCCGCCACCTGCCCCGGTCTATAGAGCGAAACCGTCGCGCCATCACCCCAGTTCTATTGACGGCGGTGTGGAGACTTCGGTCGCAAGCGGACGTCGAGAGTCCGGACGGGGACTATCGAAACGCCTGCTGCCGACATCCCCGCCAGCATCGCAGCGTTCAACAGTCGCGTATAACTTGCGCGTACTCCTTACGGATACGGACGCCGCGCCTCACAACACCGAGCTAGATGCCGCCGGCCAGCCTAAGGAGATGCGTGTGTGTGACGACTGTTTCGGCGCATTGAAAGGTAAGATTAGTACGAAGTTATGGGAAATCGTGACGGTGTTCGTATGCGTACCGTCTTGTCCGTCTACGCCTCGGCTTCACACACCTCCGTTTCTGTGGGTATATGTATACCCGACGTACGTTATGGTAACGCTCCTGGCTGGTTTTAGTTGTCCATAGGACCTAAATATTTTCGGAGCCTGACGCCGCGCCCCCGCCTTTGCCATTCTGCCGTATGTACGCAGCGCAACGGGTGCCTGAACATTCTCTCGCCAGGTTTGACACCGGCGAAGTCCCGCCCGAGTTGGCAGCGCTAGGCTGCCCGACGTACATGGAAAGCCGCCTCTTCGCGCAGTGGCAGCTATGGCGCTCTGTGTACGTCATTCGGCAGGAAGGAGAGGAATGGCGGCCGGCTGACACCTTACAGCTGGCCAGCCGCGGGCACTGCATTCTTTTCGAGAACGCGCCGCCCGGGGAACTGTTACAGGCTTTGGCGCAGACGCTTCCCATGCGGCCCGCGGAGCTGACCAAGTATGTGCAAGTGGTATTTCTGGACGTCATTGCTGACGAAGCCGAGCTGTTGGCGAGGGCGAGGCATGCCAAGAGTCTGATCGTGCGCGCTGAGGTGATCATCAGGTGGGCTATCCACTTGGCGAACGTGTGGCAGCTGAGATTGGATCATGACGCCATTAACGCCATCCGCGCCCTGGACGGCCAGCCCTTCCCTGGCCTACTCGAATCGGCTGTATATCCGCGTACAGAAGAGGAGGCGCAGCGCCTGCGCTCTGCCTTCGCCGCCGATCGGGAAGGTGCAGCAGCCGTACGACAGCAGGCCGACGTGGCCGCTACAGCAGCTGCGTTGCGCTCAGAGACAGGCCTCCCCCATCCAACAATGACTACAACCGTTGACGTCACGAAGGCGCCGGAGGCTGGCATCGCTGGCATCGCCAGAGATTCCAGATGGACGACAGGGGCGGATCTTGCTTCAGCGGTCGATGGGAGTTCAGGCCCGGTTCCTACATCCCGACTCCCTGTCGGCGCGTCCGTATCGGCGGCTGAAGCATCGATACCATTGGATGTCGTGCATGGGGCCCCGCGGCCGTCACCGCCCTTGCTGCAGCCGGCGTCGGCAACAAGGCCCACGACGGCGCCGCGCGCCAAGGCTACCGGCATAACCGCCCCGCAGCACCTTAGCACGGTTGTCGTACGCACCGCGTTGCAAGGCGTGCAATGGACGGAGGATCGGCTGCGCTCATGGTACCAGCATAAGTGGAAGGACCTAACAACCTGCCTGCTGGACGTCCATAATCCGGGCCGATTGACTGGCGTTACTCCAGGGCAGGTGCAGAGGTACTTAAGCCGCAACTACTCCAGCCTTACGTCGGCAGTTAGCGAGATGCAGCCCAGGCAGCTCGGGCCCGGAAGGACCTCCGGCCGCTCCACACGTGAGCATGCGACCTGGCCGGTGGAGTCACCTCCTCGTAATCCTCAGGCAAGTTGCATGGGAAGGCAGGCAAGTTGTATGGGAAGGCGGGCGATCGTCTTGCTACCCCAAACCGACGGTGATTGCGGCCGTGACGGGCATTTGCGGAAATGAGAGGCTTTATTTGAGGATCATGTGACCTGTTGTATCCTGAACGTCCCGTCCGCGTCAGGGTTTGATACGAGCGCGGCTAGCGGAGCGTGGCCTCGAGGAGCAGCCGGTCGATGGAGACGGTAACTGTCAGGTGCGGTGCGTTCGCACCGTTGGTACGGGCTTGGGCGTATTTGTCATTCCCCGGTACGTGCACCGTTTGAAGCTCATACCCTCCTAATCTTGGACCTTTCATCCCTCAGTTTCGCGCGCTGGCGCATCAGCTACTCGGTGATGACGGCCGATACGAGGAGGTTCGCGCGCAAGTAGTGAGGACCCTGTGTGACCATCCCGAGCGGTACAATGGATTCATCACTACGGGCAATTACGACGATTACGTGAGCGAGATGCTTGAGGATCGAGCGTGGGGCGACCACACGACCTTACGAGTGCGTACGACCTGGCGCTCGTGACTCGACGCTGCTCAATGTGGCTTGCTGTGCGAGGGCGGGCGCCGGAATTAATCGTGGCGCCAGGCGTTGCGAAACCCTCCGTGCGAAGTTAACGCATCCCGATCTCTCGCGGAAGCATCAATAAGAGTTATCCCTCACCCGCGCCCCTTCACAGGCCGCGGCAGACGCGTATGACGTAGATATCACCTTGGTTACGCCCCATCCGACTGAGCCGGTCACACGAGTCGCGCCCGAGCATGGCCCGGGACGTCGAACTGTCACGCTGGCATATATCCCAGAGGCGCATTACAATTCGACCCGAGAAAGGCAGGTAAGCCACTATCGTTCACTTACCTCGGAATCTGGGGATGCTTGGAGCGAGGCAGCAGGGAGACTGAGATAATGGGCTTGGACATCAACGGCTGCTAAGCATTGCAGAATCGTAGATAGTCTCCTTTGATAGGAAACCATACCGACACGAGGCCCCTGACTCGCTTATGTCAGCAGATTCATCCGGAGACTGGAGGTCCTTCAGCTGCTGAGAATCCCTTCGCACCCATACGCCAGCCTCCGGTGCGTCAGCCTCCATATCCTGGGCCCACCATATTGCTATTGACCTATGCCGTTGCACACTAGCGCCACTACCACTGACGCGACGACCGGCTCATTGTCCCATGCCTGTATAGGATGTCATTGCGAATGACGCGCCGGCTGTCCTTCCTCCTTCGGAGAATGTTACCTCTTCGACGGGCCCAGTACCACAACCAGCGCCTATGCAAGGCCATGGCGTGCGTGTCACAGCCGTCCGTCGTGCTCATGCCGACACCGCCGGTACGTCCGTTCGACAGGCTGACACAGACGCCGGCTCGGATGCTGACGGCTGTATGCGCGGCCTGGACGACATGGAGGTGTGCGTACCGCGTAGCTTGCAGCCGGATATTTTCGCTTCTGCTAACGGAGACGAGGAGCGAATGCGAGCGATGCTCCGGCAGTACGGACTCATTGCCGCTAGCACTGGCGGAAGGGATGCACCGCCAGCCAGCGATTACCGACGGGACGCATTCCCACGTGCCCACCCGTGGGTATTCCCGTGGGGCCCTTGCGGGCAGCAGCCGCTGGGCATGACCGTTCGATCGTACGTGGGGACGCTTTTGCGTCGGTATCCGCAGAAGCAATTCGCGCAATCGGTGGACCTCCTATCCCATGGTTTCGACGTTTATCTGCGCCACGAGTGCAATGACTCCGCTCGTTTGACCGCTATGCTCACTCCCGACGAGCTGCGGGACGCCACTGAGACTCTATCGGACCGGAACGTCCGTCTCATGGCTCAGGTTCTGGCAGCGCATCCACAGACGGCGGAACACCGGCGCCTGTTACGAGAGATCCGCGAGCATTCACCGGCGGTCGCCAAGCTTGCGACGTGCATCCGCACGACCACCAGCAGGGTGGATCCCTTGAACGCTTTCTACCGTCGCTTTCGGAGCGACGGCCTGGCGGCCTCATATGCATTTGGGCCCTTCAACTTCTTCTTCACCATCAATCCGTCAGACGTCCAGAGCGCTGCCGTGGCCGTGATGGCTGGAGAACCCATCGTCTTCGACAGCGGAACCGCCGCGCCGACCGACGCTGAAAAGGCCTTCCGGCGCTGGCGCCGTGTGGCTGCAAATCCCGTCGCATGCGCCGCTTACGCTGCTGCCATCGCTGATGCTGTATGCGCTGTGCTATTCGGATGGGAGCCGGGCGAGCTTGCGCAGCGTAACCGAGCCAGTCCCGTAGGCCCGGTTCTAGCGATCGAATACAAATATGAGACGACAGGGCGCGGAGCGCTTCATTTCCATGGCGCCGCCAACTTGCAGACGTTGGATATCAACCGCCTTCGTACGTTGTTCTCCAGCGGCGATGACGGCCGGCCCTCGCCCATCCTGCAGTTGATAGACGCCCTGGGCCGTACCACACTGCCTCAGCCCTTCTTCTGCCCAGGCTCC
Organism: Gonium pectorale; assembly: GCA_001584585.1. Classification (NCBI taxonomy): domain Eukaryota; kingdom Viridiplantae; phylum Chlorophyta; class Chlorophyceae; order Chlamydomonadales; family Volvocaceae; genus Gonium; species Gonium pectorale. The sequence goes on along the minus strand of LSYV01000135.1, from coordinate 69,247 downwards.
GCATCAGAGCCCGCATCGGCCGTCGACCGTCGTAGGCAGGAATCGTTCGAGCCGTTGGATCCGACGGGGCTTGGCAGCGCTGCCGCAGAGGAGCTGCCACGACCGGAGAAGTGGGAAGCGCCCACCGCATACAGTTGGAACCTGATTCTCCGTAATGCCCGGCATCCGGGGGCATCAGTAGACTCGCGCTTAGATCGAGAGTCGACATCGCTTGCTGACACATCAGCCGTCGTACACGCACGTGCGAGCCCCCGCAGCCAGGTGCGTTCATCCCCTGTCAATGTTTGACCACAGTGGGCACGGAACGATTTGCATGTTACACGCGCTGCTGTTCCTTCCCTTCTACGGCTTGGTGCTGCTGGCTGATGGTCTCCTTACGCCCCTTCCTCTGTTCTGCCACATCTTCGAACCAGCTGCGGGCCACTACTCCCACACATTCCCAGCTGGAACCGCGCCCGCCGCCTGAGTTACGTCGTAGCGCCCGGCTCCGACGACAGAATGACGCTAGCGCGGCCGGGCCTCAGGTACGAATGGTGAAGCGTGATCGGGTGATTTGCACACGGGTGACTCGGGCTGAATCCGCTTCGCGCAATGTGTCTCGCGACGGCCGGGGCTGACTGCTACGATGCGACTCCGTCACCTACATGCAGCTTCCGCCTCGGACAGCATCGACCAAACGCGCCGCACGCCCCGACTCACCTGCATCACCTCGCCGGCGGCAACGAGCGCGCGGCGCACGTTCGGCGCTGCCATGCGCAGAAGAGGTAAGCGGGCTCGTCTGCCTCGTTTGCTGGTTTTGGGCGGGCGGCAGAAATTATAGCTTGCGCGGTTATTGTAGGTCATGGAGGGGACCAGTTCCCCGTCCTGGGCATCCGTCCGTAGATGGCAATACCTACGGGTCGCGCGCGTGACGATTAGGCCACCTCAGCCCAATCGGCCGGCGTGCCGATTCATTGACACCCCCTATAACCTCCCGCAACTCCCATACCCACAGCAAACCACCCGCGTTCGCCGCACGGCCACCGACACGTGCGACTATCGAGCTATCGCGCGGCATTACGGCCGCTGCGTGCTGGCCGTCCTGTGGCACCACCATATGCGGACGTGCTACACGCACGGCCCCGAGTGCCGCCTTGTGTACCCACGATTCAAGCAGGCGCTGTTCCAGCTGATCGGCGTCGGCGGCCTGGTGCTTTGCCAGCGGACGGGCGAGTGGCTGGTTCCGCACATAGCAGCAGTGCTGATGGCCTTCGGTTGCAACATGACTACCGGCGCCATATGCGAAGCCGGCCGAGAGGCCTGTCGTCAGCCGCTCGCAGCTTGGCTGCAGCAACCCGAGGCGGACCGTGGGCCTTGCCCCGTGCAAGCAGAGGATTCCGCGCGTGAGGCCGCGGAGTACTTGTCCAAGTACCTAAGCAAGGACCAGAGCTCGGCGCATGTGCAAGATTTCCTCCATGCCGCAACGGAGCTGGCGGACTCACAGCGACAACAGACCCCAGCAGTGGGCACAGCCGTAGAGCCGGCGGCCGCACTCACTAATGCGGTGCACCTGCTCCGAATCGCCGTCCATACCACCACCGCCGTGCCCGCATTCAGCGCAGCGTTCATGGCGCTCCTCATGAGCGGTCGTAGCTCCGTCTTCCGCACTTGGGACACGGTGCCGCTGAACGTGGGAGCCTTTACGGCCTTCATTCAGAGCGGCACCGCCGCTCATATTCACATGCGGCACACGCTCGTGGAGCCCGAGGCTGACCCAGGAGGCCCGTCTACTTCCCAGCAGCCGCCCACGTCAGCGTCATCCCGCTACACGGCGGCCAACGACCTGGACGATTACTTACAGCGTGGCGACGGGCTGGACGAGCCCTGGCATAGCCCGTATTTGCTGACCGGCTGTTACGAAAAGCGCGTACGTGATGAGACGTTCCGTCGGTTGCAGCTATCGGCGGCGGCGCCTACCAATACGCGTACGGCGCCGTTGGAGCGCCTCGCGTTCCGAGAAGGGTACCGGGCGGCGGCGCGATATATGCTACAGCGCCGTGCGCATCCGGTTATCCCACGGCCGCTAAGTAACCCGCCATTGCGTCCATCCGACACAGCGGATCCGGCTGAGAGGGAGGAATGGTGTGCCTTCGTCCTAGCGCTCTTCAGTAGCTACCGGGCCTCACCCCTAGCCAATGGCCGTACGGCCGTAATAGCCCATGACGAATGGTGGCGGAGCCTTCACGCTCGCGCTGATGGAGGCTGCAGATCCACCGCCGTGTATATTCGCCTCGTCCAGCACATCACCCGCAACATGGCTGAAGTCATCGCAGCGCGCGCTCGCATCCAGCGCGCCCAGCGTGTACGTCGTGCGGAGGTCCGCGCTGCACAAGCCGCCACGGCAGGAACTACCGCGCCACCGCCACCGCCCGGGAAGCACGACCAACCCACCTCCGACAGTGAAGGAACCGACAGCGATGATGATTATGGCTTGCCGCCAGGGATGCCGTTCCGGCTAGAAGCAACCGAAGAAGCGTT
>LSYV01000134.1:48596-58661 GCA_001584585.1 Gonium pectorale | reverse complement strand
TGGCAAACAAGAAAACCAAGGTAAAAACGAGGGAGACCAACGCGTCACTCCGCGCAGTGCAGGCGGCCAGCCACGACCCCCTGAAAGGGGTGCCCAGCAGACACACCATCCCAGCCCTTCCGCGGCAAACCGAGGTCAGCAAAGTCTCGCAACAGGGACCAAAACTTTACCACCACGCCTGCCTGCATCGCAGCAAGAACAGCGGCAGCCGAGCCCGGGCTGGAAGGGGGGAACGGCCGACGCGCACGCACAGAGCGCCGCGCCCACTCCAGGCTGTTGAGCACCGCTATCACAACCACGTCCCACACGCAGCCCAGCACCCGACCCTCGTCTGGCGTGACACCCAGCCAGAGGTGTGCTCGCAGCACCGGACAGCGGCACCGGTCCTCTACAACAGAACGCAACCCGACGGCTATGGGGCAGGCCCAGAAATGGTGCATGCGTGGGGAGGCCTCAGCCTCCGCGGCCCCACAGGCACACCGCTCCCGCGGCACGGTTGGCAAGTGCAAATTACCCGGCATCGGAACCCCGTCAACAGCCCAGTGAGGTCAGCGGCCGGGGCCACCGCCCCGGGCGGCAGCCCCAAAGCCTCCCGGACGTACGCAGCATGGCAGGCCCCCTGCTGCCACGCTAGGTCCCCAAGCTGCAGCTGGGTGCCAGCCCGAACCGTAAAGGTCGCGAGGCGCAGCACCGTGTCACCAGACAGCCGCCAGCCCAGGACCACCTCACGCATAATAATAATACATCGTTACAGGACCCCGACACTGGGGTACGGACCCTTCCGGTCCGAAAGCTCTGTGCCCACTGCTCTCCACCGAAACACGGCAGCCAGACTCCAGACTGTCTGCTCCAGATTGGAACCCGGGACTTCCCGGGGAGGTGTAGGGGAATCGAACCCCATAGGAATGACAGTACTTGACGACTGTACTGCCTGGCCCTCTTTCTTTCTTTCTTACATGCTCCCCCTGCTTGCTGCACCCACTGGGAGAGGGCGGGTGGCCAACCGTCGTGCCGGCTCACGCGCTGGCCGTAGGAGCGAAAATCACAGCGAAAGAAAATAAGATCATCGCTGATGCCGGTAACGTAGCCAGCCTCCCAGCCCACCTGAAGAAACTACACGCGATCACGCCGCGGCTCAACGCCATCCCGCTGCAGCTTGCCGACCTCTACCCGACCCTCCGCTCCCTCCCGAAGGACCACCCACCGCTGGCCGCCTTTATCTGCATCAACACAGGGCTCGCCAAACGGAGAAAATGCATACACATATTCGGCGCATGTCTCACCATGTCTCACCGCTCGCTCTATCAGCCCTAGCATTGCAGCATGCACTACAGCATGTGCTCAAGAACCATACTGTTTGGCCCGGGCAACGAACACGGGCCTCAACACCTGGGAATACTTCTCATGCACTCAACCAACTTAATAGTCGGCACGGGCAAGCCACAGCACCCAGGAATGCGAAACATCAGAGGTGCTCACTCTTATGGGGCGACAACCCCACAGATGATGATGAACCTATCTTCACAGCATTTGTCCCCACAACCTATCAGCGCAACCAACCCACAGACCGGGGCGAGAATGGAAACGATACGTGCATACTGAGCCACAACCCACGCTCTGCCTGATATGGCCCCCGGCAGATACCACCATAAGCCCCCCTACTTTGAGCGCCAACCCGCTGGCAGCAATCAGTGTAACGTGCGTGCTCTTAACAACTGCTTAGGGCTGCCGCTGATACGGCACGCGGATGTGATGCAGTACCGCGCGGCCGTAGACAAACACATAAATGATAGTGGCGGCACGGGAATGGGACCTGAACTACACTTACAGAACAGGCACCCTCACGGGTGCCGTCCTCAACCATTATCTTCGGAACACAGTGACTGTCAGCAATGGCGCTTGCTCCTACCTCTCCATCAGGTTTGTGCCATTCCCGGGCGGTGCAACCGAAGCCACGGGCTGCACACTTTGCGAATATAATAGTAATAATTGTTACATTGGGCCTACACACCAACGTGTAGTTAAGGAATGGGTGCGCTTTGGACTGCGGGCACGACCCATACCACCACCCCCACGCGCTTCCACAGCCTGACAACATGGGGAATTTCTCCTCTACCGCCACGGGCACTATCGCAGCTCCTTCGCCCGCTCAAAACACACGGCCCGCCACAAACGCCAGAAAACGCAAGATGGCAGAACGCACCCAGAAGCCACCAGCACCACCAATGAACACAATCGACAAGTACCTGCGCAAGTAACCCCAACAAACGAGCAGCTCAAATGCTGTTTCGACTACCTGTATGGTCAACTGTGGAATGCTAAGCTCGCAAGGCGCCTTGGTCGAACCACCGAAGGCCGGCGAACCACGGGTCATGCGGCTGCGCCGGGGCCACATATGGAACGGGTGCCCTGCCCTATCTGCCGGGGATTCGACTCTGGCGGACACATCCTGGGCGGGTGCCAACACCCCCGCATGCACGCTATGTACATCAAACGCCACAACCATGCGGTGTGCCAGATTGCCAGATACCTGTCAAAAGGCCGCAACGGGGGCTGCTTCATGATTATGGATGCCTCGTCCAGGCAGGATCTACCCGACTACGTCGCTGTTAACCGTCTACCAAGCTGGCTGTTCCCTGACACACCAGCCGACACGCTGCGCAGGATGCGGCCTGACCTGCTTATCATCCCTGAACTGCCCCTCCACAGCACACGGACGAATGGCTTTGAGTGCCCCGACGACAAAGGTCGATACACGGTGCATATCATCGAAGTAGGATACACTGTGGACACAAACCATGCAGAGAAGCAGCACGAGAAGGCCGAACAGCATCGCCAACTGGCCTCAGACCTACGGGCAGTGGGATGGAATGTAAGGTACACCGGCATGGAAGCCATCGGCCTTGGATTTGGCGGCACCATACGCAAGGACCTGCGACCTCTTCTCATCAGCCTGGGGGTCACTAGTAGGGATGCTCAACAGTGCTGCTATGACCTACATGATCACGCTGTACGCATGCTTCACGACATTGTCTCCCTTCGACGGCAACTGGAACAAGTGCGGCCCTCCCCATCAGGCGACCCTGAGGGGACATAGGCCGCTTGAAGCCCACCTCACGTGGGCACGACCTCTCACTGCGGTGGTGGGCGGTGTACAGGAACTTGGTAATACCAGGCCCCTCACCACAGCCAACCCCCATATACACGCCTCGGTGCACGTAATGTTACCGTTAAACCAGAGGTAACAACAAATGACAGCAAACTCCGCTGCCTCCCCCTCCCCTCCGTACAAACCGCCATAATCCCTGCTCCTCGACCGCTACCGACACCGCTCACCTCCGCCGGCCCCGCCTTTGGATTTGCCCCCTCCGCAACAGCCACAACCGCCACCGGTTTCCTACGCCGGTCCCACCCGTGGATTTGCCCCCCCCCCCTCCGTACAAACCGCCATCATCAGCTTTGTCTTGTCATAGTCTCTCTCTACAATTACTCGCCGCCCCCCGCCCGACCCTCCTCCGCACATCTGTTACTACGAACTGCCCGCGACATTAATGCCACCCAACCCCGCCACGCAGGCGGAGCCATCTACGTTGACAATTCCGTCTACACCCTTACCGTCGACGGCAGCAGCAACATATCTGGCAACCGCGCTGGTGTCAGCGGTGAGACCTGGGTCGCGGCCGGCTGTATGACACGTGGCGGGTCGCGGCCAGGCAGGCGCTGCTGGGTGCTGCCAGTGCGCACAGACGGCCCATCCGTATGGAGGTCAACCAGCTGTAACGATGAGTGACAGCTACCATCCCTCTTCCATCCTGCAAATCGACTGCAACCGTTTACTGATATTGCTTACTTGCTGGGCAGGCCCGGACATGCAGAGAGGGCATCCCAGGCCTGCGAGCCATCACCTCCTCCCCCCCAAATGATGACTACCTCCCGAGATTGTTATGCACGTGCGCCTGCGAGCCAGAAGCCGTTGTTTGTTAAACCCTAGGCACCTCTCTGGCTGGAACTGACCCCTCCCCCACAAACCGCCTAAATCCTTCCGCCGCCGCCGCCATCGCCGCCGCTGCTCCCCTCCGCCGGCCCCGCCAGTGGAATTGCGGCCCCCTCCGTACAAATCGAAACAATCTCGCCGCCGCGGACGCCGCCACCGCCACCGCTCCCCTCTTTCGGCCCCACCAGTGGATTTCCTCCCCCCCCTCCGTACCAACCGCCCAAATCCCGTTGCCGCCGCAGCTACCTCCACCGCTCCCCTCCGCCGGCCCCGCCATTGGAATCGCGGCCCCCCTCCGTACAACCCGACGAACTCCCGCCGCCGGACCGCCACCTCTCACCTCTGCCGGCCCCGCCAGTGGATTTAACCCCTCCCCACTCTCCGTGCAAACCGCCATCACAGTCTCTCGCAACATTTACTCGCCAGCCCCCGCCCGACCCTCCTCCGCACATCTGTTACCCCGTACTAACCGCGACAGTAATCACATCCATCCCCGCCCCGCCCCGCAGGTGGGGCAATCTACGTTGGCTTCATGGTGTCCACCCTTACCGTCAACGGCAGCAGCACGGTATCTGGGAACAGCGCCTTGCGAGTTAGCGGTGAGGCCTGGGTCGCGGCGGGCTGCACGTCCCGCTTCCTTGGCGGGCCGGCCATGCCGCAAGGCGGGTCGGTCTCATGAATGTGTAGAAGTGGCCGGCTGCTGGGGACGTGGCGGGTCGCGGCCAGGCAGGCGCTGCTGGGTGCTGCCAGTGCGCACAGACGGCCTATCCGTATAGAGGTCAACCAGCAGTAACCACCAATGACAGCTATCATCCCCCATACATCCTGCAAATGGAATGCAACCCTTTACTGATATTCCTTACTTGCTGGCCAGGCCCGGACATGCACAGAGGGCATCCCAGGCCTGCAAGCCATCACTTTCTCTCCCCAATGATGACTACCTCCCGAGATTGTTATGCATGTGCGCCCGCGAGCCAGAAGCCGTTGTTTGTTAAACCCTAGGCGCCTCTCTGGCTGGAACTGATCCCTCCCCCCCCCAAACCGCCTAAATCCATCCGCCGCCGCCGCCATCGCCGCTGCTCCCCTCCGCCGGCCCCGCCACTGGAATTGCCCCCCGCCCTTCGTACATACCACCCAAATCCCGCCGCCGCCGACGCCGCCACCGCCACCGCTCCCCTCAGCCGGCTCCGTATTTGAAAATGCCCCTCCTCACTCTCCGTACAAACCGACATATATCACCTCCTTCGCCTTGTCACAGTCTTGCACAACGTTTACTCGTCACCCCCCGCCCGACCCTCCTCCGCAAACTTGTTGCTACGAACTCATCGCGACATTAATCCGACCCATCCCCGCCCCGCCCCGAAGGCGGGGCCATCTACGTTGGCTACAGAGTCGACAACCTTACCATCGACGGCAGCAGCACGATATCTGGGAACAGCGCCTTGCGCGTTAGCGGTGAGGCCTGGGTCGCGGCGGGCTGCACGTCCCGCTTCCTTAGCGGGCTGGCCATGCCGCAAGGCGGGTCGGTCTCATGAATGTGTAGAAGTGGCCGGCTGCTGGGGACGTGGCGGGCCGCGGCCAGGCAGGCGCTGCTGGGTGCTGCCAGTGCGCACAGACGGCCCGTCCGTATGGAGGTCAACCAGCTGTAACAATGAGTGACAGCTACCATCCCTCTTCCATCCTGCAAATGGAATGTAACCTTTACTGATATTGCTTACTTGCTGGGCAGGCCCGGACATGCACAAAGGGCATCCCATGCCTGCGAGCCATCACCTCCTCCCCCCCAATGATCACTACCTCCCGAGATTGTTATGCTTGTGCGCCCGCGAGCCATAAGCCGTTAAGTGCTGCGCCCTGAGCGCCTCTCTGGCTGGAACTACCCCCTCCCCACCCTCAACCGCCCAAATCCTCCCGTCGCCGCGGCCGCCGCCGCTTCCCGCCGCCGGCCCAGCCACTGGAATGTTTCCGCCCCCCTTCCATAAACACCAGCCAAAACCCACCGCCGCCGCCGCCGCAACCGCCACCGCTCCCCTCTACCGGCCCCGCCAGTGGAGTTCCCCCTCCCCCACTCTCCGTACAAACCGCCATCACCTGCCTCGCCTTGTCACAGTCTCTCTCTACACTTACTCGCCAGCCCCCGCCCGACCCTCCTCTGCACATATGTTACCCCGTACTAACCGCGACATTAACCCCACCCAACCTCGCCCCGCCCCGCAGGCGGAGCCATCTTTGTTCGCGACAGAGTCGACAACCTTACCATCGACGGCAGCAGCACGATATCTGGGAACAGAGCTGGCGGCGACTGTGAGACCTGGGTCGCGGCGGGCTGCACGTCCGCTTCCTTAGCGGAATGGCCATGCCGCAAGGCGGGTTGTTCATATGCGGAGTAGCGGCCGGCTGCTGGGGACGTGGCGGGTCGCGACCAGGCAGGCGCTGCTGGGTGCTGCCAGTGCGCACAGACGGCCCATCCGTATTGAGGTCAACCAGCTGTAACGATGAGTGACAGCTACCATCCCTCTTCCATCCTGCAAATCAAATGCAACCTTTTACTGATATTGCTTACTTGCTGGGCAGGCCCGGACATGCACAGAGGGCATCCCAGGCCTGCGAGATCACCTCCCTCCCCCCCAAATGATCACTACCTCCCGAGATTGTTATGCTTGTGCGCCCGCGAGCCATAAGCCGTTGTGTGCTGCGCCCTGTGCGCCTCTCTGGCTGGAACTGACCCCTCCCCCCCGAACCGCCTAAATCCTCCCGCCACCGCTCCCCTCTACCGGCCCCGCCAGTGGAATTTCCCCACCCCCCCTCATCCGTACAAACCGCCATCACCTGCCTCGCCTTTTCACAGTCTCTCTCTACATTGTCTCGCCCGCCCCCGCCCGACCCTCCTCCGCAGATCTGTTACCCCGTACTCACCGCGACAATAATCCCACCCCGCCCCGCAGGCGGAGCCATCTACGTTAACGGCACCGTCGGCACCCTTACCGTGGACGGCAGCAGCACGATATCTGGGAACCGCGCCATTGGCGGCAGGGGTGAGGCCTGGGTCGCGGCGGGCCATCGCCAACGCTTCGTTCCCTCGCCGGCCCCGCGATTGGAATTGCGGCCCCCCTCCGTAAAACCCGACAAAACCCCGCCGCCGTCGACGCCGCCACCGCCACCGTTCCCCTCTGCCGGCTCCGCCATTGGAGACGCCCCTCCCCCACCGTCCGTACAAACCGCCATCGCCTTCTTCACCATTTCACAGTCTCTCTCTACATGTACTTGCCAGCCCCCGCCCGACCCTCCTCCGCACATCTGTTACCCCGTACTCACCGCGACAATAATCCCCGACCCGCCCGGCAGGCGGAGCCATCTACGTTTCAGGCAACGTCTCGACCCTTACCGTCAACGGCAGCAGCACGATATCTGGGAACCTCGGCGATGGCGGCAGCGGTGAGGCCTGGGTCGCGGCGGGCTGCACGTCCCGCTTCCTTGGGGGGCCGGCCATGCCGCAAGGCGGGTCGGTCCCATGAATGTGGAGTAGTGGCCGGCTGCTTGGGACGTGGCGGGCCGCGGCCAGGCAGGCGCTGCTGGGTGCTGTCAGTGCGCACAGACGGCCCGTCCGTATGGAGGTCAACCAGCCGTAACAACCAATGACAGCAATCATCCCCCTTCCATCCTGCAAATGGAATGTAACCCTTTACTGATATAGCTTACTTGCTGGCCAGGCCCGGACATGCAGAGAGGGCATCCCAGGCCTGCGAGCCATCACCTCCTCCCCCCAAATGATGACTACCTCCCGAGATTGTTATGCACGTGCGCCCGCGAGCCAAAGGCCGTTGTTTGTAAAACCCTAGGCGCCTCTCTGGCTGGAACTGACCCCCCCCCCAACCGCCTAAATCCATCCGCCGCCGCCGCCATCGCCGCTGCTCCCCTCCGCCGGCCCCGCCAGTGGAATTGCCCTTCCCCCCCACTCTCCGTACAAACCGCCATCACCTGCCTCGCCTTGTCACAGTCTCACTCTAAATGTACTCGCCAGACCCCGCCCGACCCTCCTCCGCACATCTGTTACCCCGTACTCACCGCGACAATAATCCCACCCAACCCCGCCCCGCCCCGCAGGCGGAGCCATCTACGTTAACGGCACCGTCGGCACCCTTACCGTGGACGGCAGCAGCACGATATCTGGGAACCGCGCCAATGACAGCGGTGAGGCCTGGGTCGCTGCGGGCGGCACGTCCCGCTTCATTCCTTGGCGGGCCGGCCATGCCGCAAGGAGGGTGGTTCATATGCGGAGTACGTAGTGGCCGGCTGCTGGGGACGTGGCGGGTCGCGGCCAGCCAGGCGCTGCTGGGTGCTGCCAGTGCGCACAGACGGCCCGTCCGTAAGGAGGTCAACCAGCAGTAACCACCAATGACAGCTATCATCCCCCATACATCCTGCAAATGGAATGCAACCCTTTATTGATATAGCTTACTTGCTGGGAAGGCCCGGACATGCAGAGAGGGCATCCCAGGCCTGCGAGCCATCACTTCCCTCCCCCCCAATGATCACTACCTCCCGAGATTGTTATGCTTGTGCGCCCGCGAGCCAGAAGCCGATGTTTGTAAAACCCTAGGCGCCTCTCTGGCTGGAACTGACCCCTCCCCCCCAAACCGCCTAAATCCATCCGCCGCCGCCGCCGTCGCCTCCGCTCCCCTCCGCCGGCCCCGCCAGTGGAATTGCCCTTCCCCCCCACTCTCCGTACAAATCGCCATCACCTGCCTCGCCTTGTCAAAGTCATTCGGAACATTTACTCGCCAGCCCCCGCCCGACCCTCCTCCGCACATCTGTTACCCCGTACTCACCGTGGCAATAATCCCACCCAACCCCGCCCTGCCCCGCAGGCGGAGCCATCTTCGTTTACACTTCCGTCCACTCTCTTACCGTCAACGGCAGCAGCACGATATCTGGGAACCGCGCCGATGGCGGTAGCGGTGAGGCCTGGGTCGCGGCGGGCTGCACGTCCCGCTTCCTTGGCGGGCCGGCCATGCCGCAAGGCGGGTCGGTCCCATGAATGTGGAGTAGTGGCCGGCTGCTGGGGACGTGGCGGGTCGCGGCCAGGCAGGCGCTGCTGGGTGCTGCCAGTGCGGCCAGACGGCCTATCCGTTTGGAGGTCAACCAGCAGTAACAATGAGTGACAGCTATCGCCCCCCCTCCCATTCTGCAAATCAAATGCCACCCTTTACTGATTTTGCTCACTTTCTGGGCAGGCCCGGACATGCACAGAGGGCATCCCAGGCCTGCGAGATCACTTCCCTCCCCCCCAAATGATGACTACCTCCCGAGATTGTTATGCACGTGCGCCCGCGAGCCAAAGGCCGTTGTTTGCTAAACCCTAGGCGCACTCAGAGCAAGAATGCACGGATTCGGTGGTGAACAGAGTGTCTGGCGGTACGGCATTCTCAAATTGAATGCGCGCGAAACGGCTTGAAATTCCTACAGCGTATAGAGCAGGCATCCAACATGTTAAACCTGTTCGAAGGCGGTGCTCTGGCACTTCAGCGCAGTTGAGCGGCCCCGTCGTACGGGGAGTTGACCGGTCAGCGCCGGTGCAAATCGTTGGTGGTCAGTTCCCCTTAAAGCCCCTCATTCCCAGGAACCTAAGCTGCTTAAGCTTTTGTTACGCATTAGGCAATACCTGCTCCCGGTGGCAACCAACGCCCCTGCGCTTGTTCCATTCCGGTGGGCAACCGTTGTGCAACCGACCCCAACGTCGGGCCGAGCTGGGTTCGGGTCACACACCGAAAAGGCCCCGGTTCATGAACCAGAGCTCCACGTTCTGAGCAGCGCGAAAGAGGGTGCGGGCCTGCAATGACGTGATGCTTGGTGCGCACACTCGCACACAGTGCCCGCGCCTTGGGGAATGGAGGCACCGCGTTAGCGAGGGCAAGGGCTGTATGACTTCGGGTCGGCGTTGCAAGTTGGTGGCGTTTTGGCCGGGTCCGCAGAAACATCAGGCGGCCTTCCTTGCACGCTGCGCCGGCCCGCTTTCGCGGAATGTGCTATCTTTTCATCAGCATAAACACATACGTGTAGCGTGTGCTGGG
>LSYV01000134.1:34635-48576 GCA_001584585.1 Gonium pectorale | reverse complement strand
GCACAGAGGGAATTCAAGGCCTGCGAAACATCACCTCCCCCCAAATGATGACTACCTCCCGAGATTGTTATGCTAGTGCGCCTCGCTGCTGGCCCGCCCTGCCGCAGGCGGTCTGTGGGGTTAGTGTGTATGTGTAAATGCTTCCACCAAGCCCCATGTGTCCTTCGCTGCCACCAAGCCCCCAACTGCCCCCCCTCTCTGCGTTAAGCGACTGCACCACTTCCACCCACACCATGCCCTCCGTGCTACTGTGAACCGCATGTGCGGGCGGCGCAATGTGACCCCCGCCCCATCTGCCCCCTCCGCAGCCGTAAATGCACATGGCCAGGGGTGTCTATCTAGCGGCCATTCTCGGGGGGCGGGGGGAGGCGGGGGCCTGCCTTCTCCTCATACGCCCCTCGCTGCCCATCATGTTGCTCATGTATCACGCCATCCCACGCACGCAGGCATTGGCGGGTCGCTCCCTCCCTCGGATGGGGAGGCCGTGAACCCAGCAGCTGTGTGCCTAGGGCCCATCCGGAGAGGAGCCCAGATTCCCACCTGCCACTACGAACTGCCCGCGACATTAATCCCACCCAACCCCGCCCCGCCCCGCAGGCGGAGCCATGTACGTGTACAGCACCGTCGACACCCTGACCGTGGACGGCAGCAGCACTATATCTGGCAACAGCGCCTTTGGCGACGGTGAGACTGGGTCGCTGCCCCCCCACCATCCTGCAAATCAAATGCAACCCTTTACTGATATAGCTTACTTGCTGGGCAGGCCCGGACATGCAGAGAGGGCGTCCCAGGCCTGCAAGCCATCACTTTTTCTCCCCAATGATGACTACCTCCAGAGATTGTTATGTTTGTGCGCCCGCGTGCTAGACGCCGTTTGCGCTACGCCCTGGGCGCCTCTCTGGCTGGAAATCCCCCCCCCTTAGTACAAGCCGCCCAAATCCCACCGCCGCCACCACCACAACCACCGCTCCCCTCCGCCGGCCCCGCCAGTGGAATTAGCCCGCAACGGTTCCGTACAAACCTCCCAAATCCCTCCTCGGCCGCCGCCGCCGCCTTCGCTCCCCTCCACCCAGCCCTGCCAGTGGAATGCCCCCCCCCCTCCTCCGTCCGAACCACCCAAATCCCTCTGCCGCTGCCGCCACCGCCAACGGTCCTCTCCGCCGGCCCTGCCAGTGAGGCCCCCCCTCCGTACAAACCACCATAATCCCGCCGCCGCCAGAGGAATTGCCTCTCCCCCTCCGTACAAGCTGTCAAACTCCCGCCTCCGAGGCTGCCCTCGACTGCAAGGTTTCCACCCACACCATGCCCTCCGTACTACTACGAATCGCATGTGCAGGCGGCGAAATGTGGGTCTGGAGCAGAACTTCACTTGAAGTTAAGGGTGGCAGCGCCATCTCGAACAACCGTGCTGACCGTTTTATTGGATGGGAGCGAATGGCCGGTTTGCGCGCTTCCTACCTCCCTGAATGAACCGAGCGGCTGCACGGGACCCCCACCCCCTCCGCCCCCTCCTCCGCAGCCGTCAATCGATGCACACGGCCAGGGGTGTCCGTTCATGTGTAGCACAAGCGACGCCAGTGGCCCCGCGCGGCCATACTCGGTCGGGGGGGCGCTTCCTACTTCTCATTATAAGCCCCTCGCTGCCCATCATGTAGCTTATCACGCCATCCCACGCACGCAGGCATTGGCGGGTCGCTCCCTCCCTCGGATGCGGAGGCCGTGAACCCAGCAGCTGTGTGTGATTGGGGCCCGCCCTGAGTGGGTGCCCAGATTCCCACCTGCCACTAGGAACTCACGGCGACATGAATCCCACCCAACCCCGCCCCGCCCCGCAGGCGGAGCCATGTACGTGTACAGCACCGTCGACACCTTGACCGTGGACGGCAGCAGCACGATATCTGGGAACAGCGCTGGTAACAGCGGTGAGACCTGGGTCACGGAGGGCTGCACGTCCCGCTTCCTTGGCGGGCCGGCCATGCCGCAAGGCGGGTGGTTCATATGCGGAGAATTGTTTTTGATTACGCGCATTGCCAGCAAGTCCCAAACTGCTCCCTTCCCGCGTTATGCGACGGACCTACCTCCAACCACACCATGCCCTCCATTCCATAAATCTCATGTGCCTGCAGGCGGCATAACTTGAATATGGGATTACGCGCATTGCCGAAGCAACGCGCCTTATCTTGATGTTTATAAGCACCACATGCCCCGCCTCCCATGTTCATTTTCAGGTGGTTTTCTCCTTGCGCCGACGAAGATCACACGCATGTTCGTTTCAAAGTCGATCATCAAAGACAATAACGCCAGTGTTAATGGTACATACATCATCGGAAATTGGTTTGATCTGTTTCGGCCAGTGTTGCTGAATCTTTGAACAGAGTCTGTGGCTACCCATGTCTGGCTTGCCTGCCTGCGTACGCTTTGAGCGCCACACTATCCGCGCTAGTTGATGCAATTTCGGTTTTGTTAATCAAACCAATCAAGTTCTCGTTCCGTATTGTTCAGAGCAAGGGGCGAGCGACGTGGTCATGTATCCATCCCATGAGTATTTACCTGACCCAGCACCCGCTTAAGGAAGTCGCCGAAGACTCCGCTGCTGACCCAATATTTTCCGACGCCCTTTACCCATTACCCAGGAGGAGCAGTCTCAACAAACAGCATTGAGCAACTCACGATTCGCGATGGCAGCCTAATTAAGGGCAATTCTGCCGGCACGGATGGCGGCTTCATTTCTTCTCACTCTGCTGACAACGTCGACATAACTTTAAGCAACTTCACGGGCAACTGGGCAGGGGGCAATGGAGGTGTTATAGCTGCCATGAAACGTCCATCCTACAACTTCTCGGTTTCTCATTCCATCTTCCAACGCAACGTCGCAAAGCAGGGCAGCGGGGGCGCAATTCATGCCCGCATATCACGAGAGGTGCGTGGTACAGGCGAATGATAAATGAATATCTGTTTCTTTGACTGCAGCTTCTCACACACGTGTTATTGTCCACACGCACCCAGGCCATTTCCAACCTTGGGTCCATGTCCAACCGCATGACATGGGCCGTGACTGGTGGCACGCTGTTCGAGGGGAATGGCGCCTTCACCGACGGAGGAGCGCTCAGCATCACAACAGAGGATGTTCCACTGGAGGATGTTAACCTGGACTCCGTACACCTCACGGTGCGGCAAGAAGGCTCCAGTCGATCAAACCTCTGGTCCGGAATTTGACACCCAGTGCTCTATCGCTTGCAATTTTTGGGCGGAGCCCCTGGCGCGAACCGTCCATCCGTCCGTCCGTCCAATTAGTGCAATCTCATACTTATAGTATTCCTTCTATGTTTGTAGAATTCCATAGCCGTTGGTTGGCATTTGGCGATGGTCAACGCATCCATTGGCTGGTCAGAATTGGAAAGCTGCCCCACCCAAACAACACCAACTGCACCGAAAGAAACGCCATGATAACACCGTGAGATATGCACATACCGCTGCTAGGCGCCCGATGTCTGACTTCCTTGCTGGCGCTCACAAATCTCGCAACCATGTCAACTCACGGACCCGGCACGGTCATGACTAAACCCGCACAAGCCAAGCGGGGCTTCTCCAATGAACGTTGGTGCTCACTTGCGTACATACAAACACTGAGGTTCATGACGGGTTGACACGATTGTGCCTCTGTTTCTCGCTCCCCAACCCCATACGGCGGGTGCGTGTGGTGCAGGTCAAGTCAAACCGGTTGCGCCTGCCCATGCATCCGCTAGGATACACATACACGCTCCACCCTTCATGACCTAAATCCTCGGTACGGTCTCACGGGGCTCCAAGCTTCAAGGAAGCTTTTCCCCTACTTGTCTTTCTTGCAGGTTGCCTTTCGGGACTCTGGCTTCGAGGCAAACTATGCGATTGGCTCGGGTGGTGCCATCTACTTGAAGAGGCCAGCCATCCCTAACTTCCCGGTTAACGTTGCCATCCAGAACAGCTCATTTGTTGCAAACATCGCCGGGGCAGTGCGCAACCAACCAGCCATTGGCTCAACTGGAAATGGGGGTGCAATACTTATTACGGCGGCTTCTTCCACATCAGACTGGCTGAATGAAAGCAGTACGGCTGCCTCATCACGATCAGTTGCTAATAAACAGCGTGGCCTCCTGGACGCCAACGATGGCCCAGAGAGTACTGCGCGCAGTCAAGCAGCGTGCACATTGAGGCTGGCAGGAGGTTCAGCCTTCACTTTGAACGGCTGTAGAGACAGTGGAGGAGCGGTCGCTGCCATGTCTTGCGACGTTGAATTGTCTAATATCGCCTTCAACAACAACACCTCAGGCCTTGATGGAGGAGCTGTGTACATCCTGGATACCGCATGCAGTGCCGCGTCTTCCACATTTACTGGCAACCGTGCTGTCAGGCACGGGGGTGCCATTTATGCCCGACCAGGGGTCCAAGGTTTGCACTTGAATTCCACAAACATGTCGGCCAACTCCGCGACCCACGGCGGGGGAGTGTACTTGGTCAGCGGTGATACAGCAGGGGCATCGGCCTTGATCGCCGTCACAGCGGAGGGCAACCGTGCGAGTGGGGACGGCGGGGCTGTCATGGTTAGCTGTGACACTGGAGGCAGCGCAGCACAGAACTGCAGCGCTGTGAATATCATGGGTAGCAGCATCATAGCGAACACTGCTGAGTCAGGACTTGGCGGGGGACTCTTTGTGGCATCCGGAGCGTACATGGAGCTGAATGACAGTCGCTTTAGTCGGAACCGTGCTTCCCTCGGCGGGGGCCTGGCCACCAGCTCCTCGGGCCATGTTCGGCTCAGGAACTGCACGCTTGGAGCCAACACTGCAGGGGCCGGTGGTGGGGCGTTCTTCGAAGGCCCATCTGACGATGCCCAGGCCTTGGCTTTCTTCCCTCTTGTCAGTATCTTTGAGAGCGTCCTGTGCGGCAATGAGGTTCTGAGGAACGTGTCTGTACCGGCAGAGAGGGCGCCCAACGACCGGTTCAGAGGTCATGGTGGGGGAGTTATGGCGACAGGTAACGTCGCCATCCTAATCAGCAACTGCTGGCTTGGTGGTGGGAACGGAAGTAGTCAGCATATGCAGATATGCCTCGACACACATCAATATGTTCCACCCAATACTGCTCTGGCCGGAACAGCGTTGGCATCTGCGCAGACATGCAACACCACTTGGAGCCCTCTAATCGCCGCCTCTTGGCGTCTCGAAATACTGCGGGCCAGTAATGCATCAGAGGTATGGTTGTGAACCTTTGTGTACGTGTGAGATAGTGTCTCACGCTTTGTACCGACTGGCACTTAGGACACCAGCCTACCGCTACGGGGGCCTCACAGATACCTGGCTTGAGTCGGTGGAGGGCCTGTACAATGGCGTTCACCTCCTTTGCACCTTGACTGACAATGTTTCTCGTATGGACGCAGTTGGAAGCTTTTCTCCAGAGTCGTCCTGACCATGGCTGCTGGCCGCTGTTGCTGCACCAGACACGTCTGTCGAGGAGCTCGGTAGGACATAGCAGAGGGGCACGCGGAATTCATGGGACTCGCGCTCACCAACTTTCCAATTGTTCACTCGCAAGTATTTCATGTATATTCCCCCTACATGCAGGCCGCAAGCACAGTGTGGATGCAAGACCCGCGGGCTGCAACTGTTCAGACCAGCTGCACGCTTGGTGCAGCGTCCGGTCTGAACACAACCGAGGTTGCAGAATGTCAATTAAGCAGCTCGACACCATGCAGCGAGCAGGTGTTTGATGCTCTGAGGAGTTGTGTAGTCTATGAAGAACCGGGGCAGGTGCTGGCGGACCTGCTCGATGGCCCCCCCACCACTTTAGTGGCCGAGTCCCAGCCAAGAGAGTTGCTGCCAGGTCAATTCTATAACCTTTCAACTCGACTCTACAACGGCTTGAACCGGCCTGTTCAAGCTGGTAAGTGTCACTTGCTGCTTGTTTTGCTCGCGCAATGAATCATCACCTACCCCTACTTTGAAGCCACGAACGCCCGGTCCTCGCAGACTATTCTGATACCTTCGACATTCGTGTGAATGTGGATATAATGCTGGTGGCCAACATCAGCATTGAGAGGCCCGCGCAGCTGGAGGCGACCATTGGTGATGGTGCTTTGACAGCATCTACCAAGAAAGGCTTGGCGACTTGGCCGCTATTGACCGTGCGAGGCTGGCCGGGTGCCTACCGGCTGGTGTTCACTCCTGTCAACACATCCGAGGGCAATGGGCTGGTGAGGGCAATGGGCTGCTGTTTGTTTCCCTTATGTGTGACAGCGTTCTCAAACAGAGTGCCCGTGTGTTTGGTGGTGGTAGGCAGGTGGGGCTATATATGATGTAATGACTTGGAGTCGACCACAATGCAACGAAACCCAATCTCATCTTTCCACGCCCCCAGCAGGTTCCAACAAAAAACATTAGCGTAAACATCGCTCGGTGCAGGCGTGGCGAGGCACCCGACCTCAGTCGGGCAAAGGGCCCAAACTCGTATTCCTGGGTTGGCTGTGTGAGCTGTGAGCGTGGACGCTTCAGCCTGTGGGACGATGACCGAAACGCATTCCAGACAAATGCCGAACCCCAGGTACATTTCCTAGTATGTAACGGTGCCATAATGAAGAAAGTCTGTAGTCGCAAATAAAGAGCCCACCCTAGAGTATCTAGCGCAGGTCGCCCTGCCTGAATTCCATGCTTCGCTCGCTCAGGAGTGGGTGGACAACATCACCCGTAAGGGTGTGGGATGCCAGGGATGCCCGCCCCACGCAAAATGCCTCGGAGGCGCTATCCTGGTACCAGTTAAAGGTGAGGACAGCTGGAGTGATGCAGTGTGCTATCCGTATAAACGTACTCAGACAGTTCTGCAAGATGATGGCGAGCAGGGCAGCCTACCCTACCCTAGCAGCCTAGCCAGGCACAGTAGTGATGCAGTGCGCACTGTGTGTGGCCACGCAGTTGTGAGGCGGTTGCCCCATTTCCTCGCCCCTATTGGACCCGCCCCGCCCAGGCTACTGGCACTCTGCCCCAGACTCGGACCTGTTCCATCGCTGCCCCAAGGACGAGGCGTGCGGTGCGTCCTCCAAACAGCCCGACGACGACGCGTCTGTCAGCGGGTTGGCGCTCCCTCCCTCAATCATGGTGTGTAGGTCTATCTGGTGCGGGGAGTCGTCCCCACAGTGGTGAAAATGTAGGGGTAAAAGCTTCAGGGGAGAATATGGGGGGTGGGGATAGTGGGGAGGGACTCCTGGACGCGCTATGTCAGAGCTAGACGAGTCATCAGGGATGGAAAAGCTTCAGCGAAGCTTGGAAAAGGGGCGGAGCCCTACCGAGCGAGGTGTGCGGTCTGTGACAGGCAGGTGGACGGTAGGGTGCGGAGGTAGGTCTGGTGCGGAGGCTGAAGGCTGGTGGCTCGGTTGCGGAGGTATTCACCGACCCGGTCCACGGTCTCACAGACTCACACCTCGCCCCCGTCATCATCTTCAGGTTTTCAGTGCCCGTGATGGGGAGCTCATTGTTGCCGGCTCCACAAATGCAACATCGTCAAAGCAAGTAGTCTTGCTGGGCCTGGCAGCATCACCGGCAGATGACCCGCGAAGGAAAGATTGGCCTGCGCTCCTGGTCGGAGCGAGCGAGAGCTTGGACGAGCGGAGTGGAATGCTGGCCCTCTGCCAGATGCTTGGGTACCGCCCCGACCTGCACGCGTTTTGGGAGGAGCTAGCGAGCACCCGCAGTGCCAGTATGAACGCCGGCCTCCCCAACAGCTACGATTCAAGCCGCATCTTCATGAACATCTCTAGCTGGTCGTACTTGCGTGACCACCCGTTATGGAGCTGGATGTTGGGCTGTGCGCGCGTGGGCCTTGCACACCCGACCCGGGTTCCAACGCCCCCGGTAAACACAACTACTGCCTACCAGCAGCTGCAGTGCGCTCCGGGCTACACAAGCAACCTGTGCGCGGCATGCGAGCCCAGGCACTTTATAAACGCCGAGTTCGAGTGCAGGTATGTCGTGCTCAAATGCCTGGCTTCTTAAAGCATACATCAATCCGTAAGCAATGCCGAAGCGTCCATGCGGACGTCACTCATCACAACACAACACTCACAGATGGCCGTTCCCTGCTGTGAACAGGGCATGTCCCCCGCTATGGAAGAACAGCCTTTTGGCGGTGCTTGCGTTCTTGGCCAGTATAGTTCTAGTGTTGTACACGCTGTTCACCAACCTTGATGAGAACTACAGCGATGAAGAGGAACATGACCAAGCCACTCCGGTGCAGGCCTCACTGGGCGACCTATTGAAGGTACTGGCGCCCTTGTTTCTCGTTGACGAGTAAAGCAGATGCGCTTGGCAGTGTCATGTCTATCTGCAGGACCAATTTGCTGACTAGGCGTGTATTCCCATTGCAGGTGGCCATCGTGCACGCCCAGTACTACATCATCATCATGCGCCTGCCGGTGAACTACCCCAGCGACATGGCAAGCCTGTCCGCGGCTCTGAGCTCGGTTACTGGCGCAGAGAGTGCCATCGCCTATAGCTACAGCTGCTTCTTCACAGCGGATGCGAGCGACGGCCAGGCACAGACTCAGCTGCTGGGCGCACTGCTGGTTCCGTTCGCTGTCATTGCTACAAGCATGATCGTCTGGGGAGTCAGGTACGGACTTCACCCTATGAGGGACATGGCGATTCTATATGCTTGTATGTATCCTTCATACAGGCATGACAGCCATGCGAACATGTGTCGTCTGCATTGGCGAAATGAAACCGGACTGGGTCACTGCTGCCAACTTGATCAGTTTGTTTGGCGTCCATTTGGTATCATCGCCCATTCCACAGGTTTCTCCTTTCTGCAAAGAGGCGGAGGATGCGGAAGGACCGTTATCGAAGGGCAATGCTTGCGGCGCTGGGGGCTTATGCATTTTCAGCTGCAGAGGCTCGCATTGATTTGGTCATTGAGTGCGAGGCAACCGGTGACGCTGTGATCAAGGCCGAGGAAGCGCAACCGACATCTCTTGCCGAGGAGCACCTACCTGCAGATGACGGTGTAAAAGCGGACCCACCGCTTGCCAGGTCAGAGGCAGCTCAGGGGTCACATATCCTCGCTTTAAACACTTTCCCTGCTGATGGCGAACCCCAGCTCAGTTTGGGAGTAGTAGACGAGCTGCAAGACCCATCTACATCGCCCAAGCTAGGAGGCATGAGGGGCGCAGCGGAGAGCAAGCTGTCTTCATCAAGCAAGGTAACCAGCCACTCCCTCTCCAGCAAAGCCCTCCGTAAGCTCCCCGCCCTCATCCACAGCAGCAACTTCTTCAGAGTGCTGTCCCAGGCGGACGCAACACTGGGCCTGAGTGCACAGCTGTGGGTTCTGGGCGTCGTTGCCGTCTTCATCCTCTACCCGGGCTGGGCACAGGCAGCGCTAAGCGTTTTTGCTTGCTACAAGATCGACGATGGGAAGACAGGCCTCTACGCACAAAACCAGAAGGTAACGATGCAGCAGGCCGCATTTGTCTAACGGGCTACTGCATGACACGTCGCTCAGAGCCCATGTGCTTCTATCTCCGTGTTATCTCCACATGTTATCTCCGTTCTATCGCCACATTTGCCGAACGTGCTAGTTCGG
The DNA here is from genome assembly GCA_001584585.1 of Gonium pectorale. Lineage (NCBI taxonomy): Eukaryota > Viridiplantae > Chlorophyta > Chlorophyceae > Chlamydomonadales > Volvocaceae > Gonium > Gonium pectorale. The sequence goes on along the minus strand of LSYV01000134.1, from coordinate 38,973 downwards.
CACGTGCTAGTTCGGCACGTGCCTCGGAGGACATTGGACGCCCAGCGTACACTGCCACCGGTATAGGTGTACAGATCGTAACAAGGCTGGCTGCGCCGCTCTGCTGCAGGCCATCTGGCGCCACGGCTACTGGGTCCGCGACATGGCACAGGAGTGCTACACGGGCGTCCACCTGCGGCTATACGTCCCCATCGGCATAGCATCCGTAATCGTGCTGTGCCTGGGGCCCCCGCTGGCGTCGTTCCTGATACTCTGGAAGCACCGAGCAGAGTTGGGCTCCAAGCGTGTGCGACAGCGCTACAGCTTCCTCTACGCCCGATACAAGTGAGAATATCGTCAAGGGCTTCGAACAGTAAACACCGGGCTAAACGTTGACGTATCAGATAGCACCTCGTACGTGTTGGCGTATTTATTGCACGATTGCTGTGGCATGACTATAAGCATGCATGTGCGTAGTTAAGGAAGGCCTGCACATGGACGCAGGCCCCGCTTCTTCTGGTGGGAGAGCGTGCTGATGCTGGAGGAGCTGGCCCTCGTGGCGGTGGAGGTGTTTGGCCGGGGCTTGAAGTCGGTTGCCCACCAGATCCTGGTCATGCTCGCCGCCTTCACCTTCATTTCCGCCATTAATATGGCCTGCTCGCCGAGCAAGCTTAGGGCCATAACGAAGCTCGAGTTCATGTCCATGACGGTCCTGATCCTGACCGTCTCGCTGAGCCTCTTTTTCGTTGTTGACAATGGTCTCGGTGCTGCTGATGAGGTGGGTGGATGGGGGCCAAACAGCCAGGCAGGGACTGTACAGCTGACTCAACTAACTCAATAAGGTGGGCAGATTGCCTTAACGCACGTCAGAAAGCTTTAAACCCTAAAGCTAGAAACGCGGTGGCCACTCACGCTCAGGCAGGTACTGATGTGGTGTGTCATGGTATCAAATGGCCCGCTTTCCCCGCTTCCGGGTGTCGACATACATGGCACCGAATGAATCCCATGTGTCAAGCAGTGCACAACCTAGCTAGGCATAGAGGTGCCACGTCTTGAGCAGCCGGTTGCGTGCAAATGCTGTTGTTGAGGCTGAGTCTTACTGGACGGAGTATTGGCCATGCTTGACCAGAAACAAGCACTTTGAGGACTTGTAACCGCTAAGAGCTGCCTTTTCGCTGCTTTGTCGCTCACATACATCCAGGGGGGCTGCCAAACAACTAACACCCCACCCCCTGTCCCCTTATTACTTGCCCCACGCAGAGATCCGTGGGCGCGCTCATCGTGGCCCTTAACGTGGTACTGCTGGCGACCTTCCTGGTCGTGCTGCTGCGGGGCACCTGGGGCAAGCTGAGAAGCACCGCTTCCCGAGCGAACCGCAGTGCCTTAGCGGCGCTGACGAGAAGAAAGGGCGTTCGCGGGGCCCGCAAGGGAGCGCCGCCTGCTGGGGGTGATGGTGAGGCGCTGGCCCGCCGGCCGCCGCAGGAGGCTGATGAAGGACGGAGGACCCCCGGTGTCGAGCTTCCTAAAGAGAGAACGTTAAGGGGCACTGCTGGCTCTGCTTGCCGTGCGCACTGCAGGGTCGTCCTCGCTCTGATGGCAAGGAGAAAGGGCACCACTACTGACAGCGCTCGCCCGCCGAAAGTACGGCACGTACGGCATGCAGCTGTGGCTTATGGTGAGACGTGGGCCCCGCCGCACCAGGCTGGGGGCCAGCAGGTCGGCGATGATGTCGAGCTCGTCGTCCAGTAACCAATCCGTTGTATGTCCCGTTGTCCAGTTACTAACGACTCGGGCTGCACGGACTGCGCGCTGAGCTGTGTATGCTCATCATGGCTTCCTCGGTTGGTATGGGAATAACGCCAAGCACTGCGATAGCTAGCTTTATAACTCACACCAGGTTACGTTAGGACGTAGCCACCCATCCAATCAACCTACATGCACTGCTTCTGGCGGACTTGAGCTTGTAAGGCTAAACTGCTGTGAGCTGAGGAGCGATGTGGATAGGCCGGTTTTGGTGGCAAATGGCGTAAAGAATCCTGCGACGCACGCTCACCAGTGCTTCCTGGGTGTGTATGGGAAGCAGGCTGAATCGCCAAGCACCATGTATATGTGTGTGTGTTACTACATATGTACTGCGGTAGAACCGGTATGGCATTGGTATGTGCATACTACTGTGGGAAGGATGCAGAATCGCTGAGCACTGCAATAGCTATCTATACCCGCACCGGTGTACGCAATCGCCCAATCAAGCACCCTTCTTGCACTGCTCCTGGTGTGCTTGGGTCCGTAGAGCGCAAATAAATGTTGTGAGCTGTGTGAGCTGTCGTGAGAAATGAAGGCCGCCGTGCCGCACTGCTGTTGCAGCGGCCACTGGCTGACCCCAGGCATATGCACAGGGGTGTGGGTCAGGCGTGGAAGGTGCGGCGGGGTGAAACGCCGTCTAAGTTAAAAGAGATTCCCGGTGGAGGTCGTTCCTATGTCATAACATTTGCGCACGTCCTCATAGGGTTTTCCTCATAAAGTCCCGAAACCCTAATTACACGCAGTAGTTGGCCTTGCGTAGTCTTTCTTTCTTTCTTGCAGCTGTACGCCCGCTTTACCCACTAGCTAAGCCTCCCCAGGCGCATATGGATAGGCTGTTTTGGTGGCGGCCATGGGTGGAATCATTTGACCCGCGCAGCTGGATGGTGACCCACACGCGGCTCCCACGTGTGGCACGTTGCATGTTCAAGTCCTTTATTGCACGCACCTAGGGCTGGTTTCAACCATGGTTGGAGTGGCTGTGTTGTGTATGACTTGCGACCTTGCTACCTGGCGTTAGCGGCCTAGCTACCTGGCGTTCGTTAGCGATCTAGCTACTTGGCGCTTTAGTGTGAACGCACGTTAGGTTGAGTGCTACTTCACCTTTAAGTTGTGCAATTGTCAGTCGCTGCGTAAAGTGGTTGCGTGTGAAGTAGTCATTGTGCTGTTTATTGTGTGAGGCTCTTAAGTTCAGGCGACACGCGTTGAGGAATTGCGCAATTGAGGCCTGGCCCATTGTTTGCCGTGGTAGCGTTGGGCGTGTTTGTTGAGGAAGGCCCGGTCCAGGGCCTATGGTGCCTTTGAAATGCACGTACAAGTCATAAGTCGATGGCACCAGCCGCATTCGCCATTCAGGGAATAACATGAACAGGGTAACCTCACAAGCCACTCAGTGCATAGTGTGCCCTGTGCATTCGATCGATGTAATCCTGTTTGCGAACCCTCGACTGCATGTTCAACAGCGCCTGAATCCGAAGGAAGCCACCTTGGCGCGCAGGGCACTACTGCTGTTATTGAGTCCGGCTGCCGGCGGGGTAGGCCACGGATGGTGGCGTGTTGATGGTGGCTGGCTTGCTCCGTTTCATCTGCATAAAGAGATCATGGACATGCAACATGTGGAACTACCTGGTGAAGATTATTTGAGCGAAGGCCTATAACAGCCTCTCCGCTATGGCCTACTCACCATGCCACCCACAGGACCTCGCCCACCTGCCTGGATGCGCTCATCAACCAGCTTGCATCGCGTACCTGCAGACTCCCACGTGACCATTGTGTCGTACGGGGAGGGACCGTTTCTGCCTGACAGCTCTAACATTGCATGACCCGGTCCCGGTCTCGCGCGCACGCCTCTGCCCCTAGGGCATATACAACATGGCCGCCGTGCAGCAGCTGGCGGCCCCAGCGCAGCGTACCATCCAGGGGGTGGCCTTCACGGCGCTGGGCCTCAACTTCACGACCGTGACCGCCGTGACCTCGCCACCCGTACCCGTGCTGTGCTGTGCGGGGCAAGACCTGGTGTAAGGGTCGCTGTGCATGGAAACGGTGGTGAGGGCCACCCAATCCCATACACTGGCAGTGCATGGCGATCGATGGCCGCCTAGGTTTCACAACGCGCCGCACCGTATGTTGACCTGCAACCTACCGGATCACAAACTGGGCCGTGAAACCTGCCACTTTGCCAACCTCCGGCATCGATCTCTCATGCACGAACACCAGCGACTTGTCACGACAATCGGTGGACAGGATCACAGGAGAAACTTAGGAATCTCCTTCAGCGACTTTTTCAACAAGAGTCATACATAAACAACCTCATAAGCGACGGGCCGTCATCACCTCATGTAACGCTTTCTGGTGGTGGTGGTGGGTGGGGGGGGGGATATCCAGAATCCCGCCACCTGGTGGCCCGCCCTCAATCGCGTGTCCCTCATACTCTCCGCACACTGCTGCAACCCGACGCACACACACACACACACACACACACACACACACACACACACACACACACACACACACACACACACACACACACACACACACACACACACACACACACACACA
>LSYV01000133.1:40775-58758 GCA_001584585.1 Gonium pectorale | reverse complement strand
GGAGTAGGTGACCGGGCGTGGGAGGAGGAGGGTGGTGACCCGGCCGAGGAGGAGGGAGGGTGGTGACCGGCCGAGGAGTGAGGAGGGTGGTGACCGGGCGAGGGAGGAGGAGTGGTGACCCGGGCGTGGGAGGAGGGTGGTGACCCCGGCCAAGAGGAGGGTGGTGACCCGGGCCAGGATGAGGAGAGTGGTGACCCCGGCAAGGAGGAGGGTGGGGACCCGGGCAGGGTGGAGGAGGGTGGTGACCCCGGCCGGGAAGACGAGGGTGGTGACCTGGGCCAGGAAGAGGAGGGTGGTGACCCGGGCCGGGAGGAGGGGGGTTGTGACCTGGACCAGGAGTAGGAGGGTGGTGGGGTTTTGAGGGTCATTGATGCAGGGTCATTGATGCACCGGTGCTGCGGGTCACAGCTGGGTCGGGGCTACGGCGTGCAGTTACAAGGTAGGTAGGCGTGCAGGGGGCGCATACCGTTACAGTAGGTAGGGGTCTGCTACGGAACGGACGCCCTTGCTCGGCATTACCCGACCCCCCTGTGTCCCACCAAGCAGGACAAGTGCCCAACGTCCATGACTGATGAGGGCTCCTGAAATGCAGCCATATATCACCCCTGGATGCCAGTACTAATACCCTGTATATGTATGTTTACGACCTCTTGTGAAAGATGTGTATCACACGTTCCAGCCTTTATTCCGCCCCAAGGTCGGAGAGTTATCGATCCGTTCGACGTGTTGATCCACGTATGCATGTCCACGCACCTTGTCAAGATGGTTGCTTCATTTCATGACGAAGCAGTACTTGTCCTCTAGGATATGAACTGCGTGCGCGTTTGCCACGCGCGCCCGCCCTGTCGCGGGCGGGCGCGCGGGGCATAGTTTGTGTGGATAAGTACAAAAACGTTCAGCACACTTAAGCGTTTAGGTTCCCGTAATCGATGCTATTCTCGTTTAGTTTCTGTCCCTCCCCCCGGATGGTCCTCCACTGCCGCAGGGGCGACAACCCGAGTGAGATGGGCGACAGCCTGCCATTTGTGGACCTCGGCGCTGGGCGCACGGTGGTGGCGCTGGCAGCAGGCTCTTACCACACTTGTGCAATACTGAACAACGGAGGAGCCAAGTGCTGGGGCATCAATGGCAATGGGCGGCTTGGCTACGGCGACACAGCGGACAGGTGATTACCTTGGGTGGGTGGATGGCCGTGCGTGGTAGGTAGGCGTGGTTTCTGAATATGAGTTTAGTGAGTGGCAACGGTTGAACTTCGGAGGGCGAGTTCAGGTATTGGCACACGCGGCTGTCCTAATTAAGACCTGAATGTTACAGGACACCGACACTGAGGTACGGGCCCTTCCGGTCCGAAAGCTCTGTAACCACTCATACCACCGCCTACCTCCAACGGCAGCCAGACCCCGAAACTGATCTGCTCCAGTAATGACCCCTCTTGATATTGAGCCCGAGACTACATGGGTAGGATAAGGAAGCCAACCCCATGCGCTAGCAGGTATCGTACTACTCGGCCCAGCCCATCGTCCTTCCATCCACTCGACTGGCGGGGCCCTTTCATTCAGGGAATCTATACGTTTTTGCACCAACATCCCCCTCCCCGACCATTCTTCTGGAAACCTCATGGTCCACCTCATGATCTGGGGTTCAGAACCATAGATAGCCCACCGTTCACTTCATGCGTTCTTCCTTTAAATACACAATAATGACCAAACTCTTCATCAATCCCGACACCAGCCTCGAGAGCCCAGGCATGCATGGACGGACCCAGCGCCTCGTGATTTTCCTAAAAACGCGCCTTCAATGGGGTGCGGAATGTCTATCAAGGCTTCCTCACGTAGGAGCCAAACCCTGGGTTTGGTTGTCCAGCCCGCCGGGGGCCTCCACGCCATCCAGGGTCAACCGCGGGAGGGAGCGGTCACTGTCGCGGTGGCTCCGGTTGCGTCCATCCATGAGGCACCTTTACCACCCCACCAAAGGAGCTGGGGCGTGAATGACAGCTTAGGGCATAGTAGCGGCCCTGCATCGCCCTTTAGATAACTACGACCTACTCAACCGACTTCATTGAAGCCGCTGCAGACGGTGTAACGACCAAAGCTAGGCCTTTAGCCAGACGTGTAGGAGCAAAGCGCCCGGCCCCTCCATCCAGGGCCGTATTACTGCTCTCCAATTGCAGAGGTATATGAGAGCTGATCGCTCACCAACAAAACGATTAGCATTCCCGGTGTTGGCAGGGTTCGGGGCGAATAGACTTTGGGCTGGGCGAGGCGAGTTGCACTTGTATGTTGCCTCAGCGATTTGCAGCCAAAAGGCCTGACATGTCTGGTATTTCTGTTCTTGCGTGTTCCTGGTCTTTCCTAAGCTACACAGTAAAATTTAGGCGGCAGCCCTCTCTCCGCCCTACGCCAGGCCACGGTCTGGGTGCAGTCGCAGGGCAGCGGGGCCATGTGAGGGGGGAAATAAACGGGCTTGCGGCAACCAGGGCGGCGGCGGGAAGGGTGACCCCTTTCCCCTGTGGCTGCAGTCTACCAGCCACTTATTGTAGCTCGCCCTCCTCTGCCTGGCAATCAAGTGACGTTTTCCTGTTTAGATTCCATCTGTCCCTCCCACCGGCGGGTCCTCCACTGCCGCAGGGGCGATGGCCCAGGCGAGATGGGCGACAGCCTGCCGTTTGTGGACCTCGGCACTACTGGGCGTAAGGTGGCGGCAGTGGTGGCAGGCGAATTACATACTTGCGCAGTGCTGGACAACGGAAAAGCCAAGTGCTGGGGCGACAATGGTGTTTGGGCGTATGGTTATGGGCAGCTCGGCTACGGCGACATAGTGGACAGGTGAATACCTTGGGTGGGTGGGTGGGCGTGGCAGGTTGGTGGTTTTGCACGCTCTGCCAACTGGGCTGCTGCATCGATTAGTTGTGCGAGTGTACGGCATTCACCCGAGTGTGCAACCCGCTTGTACGGCATGCATGGGGTTGAAGCTTGGGTTAGTACAGCAGGAGGCCCCTACTGTTTCAGGTTATAGGTTACAGACCGTCAAAAGCCGGGGAGAGCATGGACGAAATGTTAACATTGGAATGGGCGGGGGAGCTGGTCATGGTCCCTGTATCTACTCCACTTGAGCGCCTGACGCCCAAGTAGGGCTACGTCACATGCCGCCATGCAGGTTGATTGGGAGGGGGGGATGTGTTGGGGTCGTTATCATTCACTTGCCAAGTTTGCATACGCCATCTCCTCACAACGCCAAGTTGGTATAAATGTCACGTTGTCCATATCTCTCGTGTTGTCCGTGGGCCTCAGGGCTAAAGCAAGTGCTTCACCCACTCTATCTGCTATTGCGGGTCGGGAGCCAATCGGCTGATATGGCCTGCTCCAGCACCTCTATCTGGGGAGCCTGTAATCAGTATTTGTGCAATTATAGCCGGTCGCAAATATGTTTGCAGGGTGAGCCTGCACGGGCCTTTGGCTCGCTGGGGCGGGGCCTGCTAGGCTCGCTCCGGTCTCGGTCGCACCCGGTCTCGGTCTCCACCGGTCTCATAATCTTGGAGTATTCACAAAGCGCAGGAACTCGTATATACGCTGCATTTTCCCGCGCCCTCGGCGGTGCATGTCGGGGTGCGGGTCACCACATGGAGCCCGACCGTGAGCTACGCGGGCCGCAATGCTTGCATATCATTGATCACTCCCGAGGCAATATGACAGGCAAAGGGGGCGCGTGGGACAGCTGCGAAGCCCGACATGCACCGCCGAGGGCGCGGGAAAATGCAGCGTATATACGAGTTCCTGCGCTTTGTGAAATTATGAGACCGGTGGAGACCGAGACCGGGTGCGACCGAGACCGGAGCGAGCCCAGCAGGCCCCGCCCCAGCGAGCCAAAGGCCCGTGCAGGCTCACCCTGCAAACTTATTTGCGACTAGCCATAACGTCAAGCGAATTGTATCGTTCGTTTACCATAATCGATGCCTTCCTTTAGTTTCTGTTCCCTCCCCTCGGCGGGTCCTCCACTGCCGCAGGGGCGATGGCCCAGGCGAGATGGGCGACAACTTGTTTTATGTGGACCTGGGCACCGGGCGCACGGTGGCGGCGCTGGCAGCAGGCGCCTACCATACTTGTGCAGTGCTGGACAACGGAAAGGCCAAGTGCTGGGGCATCAATGGCAATGGGCGGCTTGGCTACGGCGACACAGCGGACAGGTGATTACCTTGGGTGGGTGGGTGTGGTAGGTAGGCGAGGTTTGCGAATATGAGTTTATGGCGGGTGGCAGAACAAACTTCCGGTCGGGGGTCTCAACCCTTGGGGCTTACACGCGCAAGCGTAAGGCGTGTAAGGGCCGCGTAAGACTGCATAAGCAAGCCTATTTCGGCTTCTTTGCAACAGAATCAAGCGGGCATGGCGCGACTGCAATGACTGATATGCTGAGATCGCGGCCGAAGCAAAAGTAGGCCGCGGCGGGGCCGCAGCAAGCATAAATTTCCTGTACGGCAAGCTTACACGGTCTTACGCGGTCTTATGCGGCCCTTACACGCCTTACGCTTGCGCGTGTAAGCCCCAAGGGTTGAGACCCCCGACCGTAAGTTTGTTCTGCAACCCGCCATAGTGAGTGGCAACGGTTGAACTTCGGAGGGCGAGTTCAGGTATTGGCACACGCGGCCGTCCTTATTAAGACCCGAATGTTACAGGACACCGACACCGGGGTAAGGACCCTTCCGGTCCGAAAGCTCTGTAACCACTCATACCACCGCCTACCTCCAACGGCAGCCAGACCCCGAAACTGATCTGCTCCTGTAATGACCCCTCTTGATATCGACCCCGAGACTACATGGGTAGGATAAGGAATCGAATCCCATGCACTAGCAGGTATCGTACTACTCGGCCCAGCCCATCGTCCTTCCATCCACTCGACTGGCGGGGCCCTTTCATTCAGGGAATCTATACGTTTTTGCACCAACATCCCCCTCCCCGACCATTCTTCTAAAAACCTCACGGTCCGCCTCAAGATTTGGGCTTCAGAACCATAGCCCACTCCACTTCATGCGTTCTTCTTTTAAATACACAATAATGACCAAACTCTTCATCAATCCCGACACCACACTTTCATTGCTGCAGGGGTGATGCCCCAGGCGAGATGGGCGACAGCTTGCCGTATGTGGACCTCGGCACTACGGGGCGGAAGGTGGCGGCGCTGGCAGCAGGCGATGCCCATACCTGCGCAATGCTGGACAACGGAGGGGTCAAGTGCTGGGGCTTCAATGGCAATGGGCGGCTTGGCTACGGCGACACAGTGGACAGGTGATTACCTTGGGTGGGTGGGCGTGGTAGGTGGGTGGGTTGGCCAATAATGCCAACGTGTCTGCTGTCTCGATCAGTGTGCGAATGTACGACCGGGGATGCAAATGGGCGCCTGCTGCTTTATTTTGACTTAGCATCAAATACGTCCACTGCTTCCAAGTAAGCCTTCTAGTGGTCGCCTCGGCCATCCAAACCCAAGCCTGCTGCACGTTGCCGCCATCCAGCCATTTGCATGCAGATGTTGGGGGAGGGGGATTTGCTGAGGTCGCTTTTAGTCACTACGAGCAAAAATGCGGGAAGTGGGCGGTGAGCATAGTGCCTGGAAGTAGTACGTCAGTGCGGCAGTACGGCAGTACGGCATCTGAATGCCACCAGAGAGGCTTGAGCTTCTTCAAGCATATAGAGCGAGCGGGCATCACATAATGCGGACCCGTTCGAAAGCGGTGCTCGGGCGCTTCGGCGTGATTTGCCAACTGGCCTGGCCATGCTTTCGTCTTGCAGTGAGAAGTGCCCGCTCGCTCTGGGTCGCAGCCCCTTTTGGTGGAAGGCCGTTGCACAAGCGACTGTCACGTCAGTCTGATCATGTTTCGGGCTAGGTTTGCGTGTCAAAGCAGTATCTGTCCTTCAGGTTGTAGGCCGTGTGTGTTTACCACATACACCCGCCCTGTCAAATAGAGTAGGTGGGCCCTTTACGGGCTCAGCAACCTGTACAAATTAACTTAAGCCCAATGTGGCGTTCAGGCTACAGTACGTACTCGTTTCCTTCCTTGTTTACTCTCTGTCTCTGCAACCTTCACACGTGCGGATAAGCACAATTAAAGCGAAGCCCAGTGTGGCGCCCAGGTTCCCATAATCGTTGCCTTCATTGTTTAGTTCGGTCCCTCCCTCCGGCGACATTTTCACTGCTGCAGGGGTGATAACCCTGGTGAGATGGGCGACAGCCTGCCGTTTGTGGACCTCGGCACTGAGCGCACGGTGGTGGCGATGGCAGCAGGTGGTGCCCATACCTGCGCAGTTCTGGACAATGGAGGAGTCAAGTGCTGGGGCTTCAATGGCAATGGACAGCTCGGCTACGGCGACACAACGGCCAGGCGAGTTCCTTGGGTGGTGGGTGGGCGTGGTAGGCAGGCGAGGTTTATGAATGTGAGTTATACAAGTGGCAACGGTCGAACCAAGAGGAGCGAATATAGGTATTGGCGAAATAAAGCGGCCGAATTTACGACAGGCGCGGCCCTTTCACGCACTCGCGGAATCTGTATGTGCTTGCACGTGTTTACACTCGAAGCGCACGTCCTCCTCCTCCCCCTTTCCTTTTTTTCGTCATCTCGCCTTCCTGTTCTGTGGTCTTTAGGTGCAGGGCTCCCTCTCTTCTTGTGTGCGCTGAAGGTCTTTGGTCTTGGCTGCCTGTCCTTGCGTAAAAGTCGAATCTCCGTTGTTTGTTTGACGGTGCTTGGTCTTGATTGGCTGCCGTGGTGCGCCGTAGTTAGGGCAGGGCTTCGGTGGTTCTCATCACGCTCGCGGCTGTCTTTCCCTCCCGTTGTCTGCGCCCTTTCTCGCCTCACCGCCTGTTTCCTTTCCACAGAGAAATAGAAAACACGAGACAGGCAGCCTTCGTTACAGTAACCCCGACGCTGGGAGACCCGGATGTCCCGTCGGGAAATTACTGCAAGGAGAGTACGGGCAGCAAGGTAGCACCAGCAGACAAACCAAGCAATGAATCGTCAGTAGCCAAGTGCTTAACCCAGTCAGGGGGCTAGGCAGGCAAAATCCAGACACTGGCCGAGCTCGATAGATGCCCACCACCCACCAAGTCCAACCATGTCTGTTGAGTCCCTAACCCACGCCATCCTGGAGCTGGTACTGTAACAGCTAGCGTTGATCCCCCTAGGGCCCATTCTAAAACAAGGGATGCTCACCTGCTGCTGTGCGGAAGCGGAAAGCGTGAACAAGAGGAATGTAGCGCAGAGCCCGACCCAAGACACAGAGCATGTATGGGGGTAGTCGGGTGCCGAACGCAAACCGCAGTATAGCATATGTCAGCGATGGCACCCGCCTTACTCCGACGGACTTCAGAGGCGCCTGAGCTCTGCGGTGCCCAGGGTCGTACCGCCGTACCGTCGTACTGCATTACGTACTTCCTAAAGCGCCAGAAGCTCCCTCGAGCTCGGTCTTTGGCTAGTGACATATCTATCAACTAGCCTCCCCATAACCAGCTGTGAGATCAGATCCGGGCACACTCGGGACCATGCGTCGGTTCGCTGCCGACCACGCGCGCGTAACCGTCCCCGGTACAGGAAGCGACCACGAGCGGCAGAAAGCACATACAGGTCGACAGGCCCACCCACACACATACGGGCATCAAGCGAACAGGAGGAAGAGGAAAAACATGGAGGAAGGGGAAACAAGGGCGGAAGAGAAAAGACATGGAAGAAACGAGGGAGAGTAAGGAGCCACTCCACACACTGCAGGCGTCCGGCCACAACCCGCAGGAAGGGGTGCCCAGCAGACACACCAGCCCAGTCACTTCCGCGGCAAACCGAGGTACGTACGGACCCAGCGCCTTGACATCTTCCTGAAGCGCCTCCAGCGGGTTGCAGACGATCTATCGGGTCTTCGCGAAAGTCTGCTGGTGAGGAACTTGATTGGTAATACCAGGCTCCTCACCACAGCCCACCCCCTTAATACACGCCTCGGTGCACGACCGGCCTTAATATTATTATTATTACCAAACCCTGGTTTGGGGTTGTCCAGCCCGCCGGGGGCCTCCACGCCATCCAGGGTCAACCACGCCAGGGTCAACCACGGCAGGGAGCGGTTACTGCCACGGTGGCTGCAGTTGCGTCCATCCAGGAGGCACCTTCACCACCCCACCAAAGGAGCTAGGGCCTTAACGAACGGCATATGGCATAGTAGCGGTCGGCATAGTAGCGGTCCTGCATCGCCTTTTGGGTGACCTTTACCGAACCTATTGAGGCCGCTTCAGATGGTACAACGACCAGAGCTAGGTGTTTAGTCGATTCCCGGTGTTGGGAGGGTTCGGGGCGTAGAGACTTTGAGTTGAAGTGTGCCTCAGTGAATTGCGGTACAAAGGTGTAATGTACGACGCGTCTGAGATTTCTGTTCTTGCGTGTTCCTGGTGTTTCTTTAGGTTCACTCACAGGGGGCAGCCCTCCCTCCGCCCTATGCCAGAGTACGGTATAGGTGCAGTGGCTGGGCAGCAGGGCCAGGTTAGGGGGAAAGCAGGTTTTCTGCAACCTGGGCGGTGGGGAGGTTGGCCCTTTCTCCTGCGGCTGCAGCCTACAGACAGCCCTTGTAGTATATTTTTGTAGGTCGCCCCCATAGCCGGTGATGTCTTCATTATTGTTTAGTTCGGTCCCTCCGTCTGGCGAACCTTTCATTGCTGCAGGGGTGATGCCCCAGGCGAGATGGGCGACAACCTGCCGTTTGTGGACCTCGGCGCTGCTGGGCGCATGGCGGTGGCAGTAGCAGCAGGTGGTGCCCATACCTGCGCAGTGCTGGACAACGGAGGGGTCAAGTGCTGGGGCTTGAATGGCAATGGGCAGCTCGGCTACGGCGACACAGCGGCCAGGCGAGTACAGAACTTGGGCGGGCGTGGTAGGTGGGTGGGTGGGTTGGCCAATAATGCCAACGGATATGCTGTCTCGATCAGTGTGCGTGGGAGTGTACGCACGACGTGGGGTGCGAGCGGGGTAGTGTAGGAGGCCCCTACCGTTCGTTACTACAGGTTCGGTTATGGGTCCGTAAAACGGTAGGGGTGCCTGTATACGTGGTGTGCAAGCGGGCGCGCGCTGCTGCTGAGCGGGCGTGGTTGCGTCATCTATAGATGATAGCTATCTACAGCAGCTTCCGACCCTGCAGTAAACGTGCAGTGCCCGACTCGACCACCGCCGACACCCCGGATGTGAGATGGCTTATTAATGTAGGGCTTCGCCTTGTACGGGCTTTTCATTTGTTTGGGTTGGTTGTCCAGCCTGGGAGCTTAGTTAACCGTTTACAAGAGGCCCGGCATAACATGTCAAAGTCGTCTTGTAACTTACACACTGCATGGATTGATTGATAATGTGTTTAGGGGATGGTACAAGATCTACACACTTACCTTTTTTGCGCGAATTAGTCGGTGTTTTGTGAAATAATGCTGATTGGGCCGTCCAGCAAACATGCATGCATGTTCACCACCCCCATTTCGGTCTGTTGCTCTAATCGATTTGTTGCGTATCGTGAGCTCTTGCATGTTGTCCAGTAGTAGTACCAAAACTTGGGATCCAGACTGCAGCCACTGTGATTTACCCAACGGAGTACACGCGCTCGAAGGTGACGTGGCTTAGGTTAGATAGAGCTCAGTCTGACATGCGGAGACTGGGTAACAAGACGTTTCAAAAAATATCGATAGTTAAGGTAGCCAGTATAGGTGCGGCCTACAGCCAGCAGCGTAGCGCGCGTCAACTGGCCCACTCTTCCAAATCACCACCGATTGATAACTTCCATGTTTCCGCCCTCCCCCGGGCGGGTCCTCTCCTGCTGCAGGGGCGATGCCCCAGCCGAGATGGGCAGCAGCTTGCCGTTTGTGGACCTCGGCGCTGGGCGCACAGTGATGGCGCTGGCGGTGGCTTCACCTCCCCCACCTTGGCATCCCCCGCCTGAGCCTTTCCCGCCTTCACCTCCCCTGCCTTCACCTCCCCCGCCTTCGCCTCTCCCACCTTCGCCACCCTCACCTTCGCCTCCCTCGCCTTCACCTTCGCCTCCCTCACCCTTGCCTCCCCCACCTTCGCCGCTCCCGCCTTCGCCTTCCCCGCTTTTGCCTTCCCCGCCTTCGCCTCTCCCGCCTTCGCCTTCCCCGCCTTCGCCTCCCCACCTTCGCCTCCCCGCCATCACCTCCCCTGCCTTCGCCTCCTCCGCCTTCGCCTCTCCCGCCTTCGCCTTCCCCGCCTTCGCCTCCCCGCCTTCACCTCCCCCGCCTTCGCCTCTCCCACCTTCCCCTTTCCCCCTTCGCCTCCCCCTCCTTCGCCCCCCTCACCTTCACCTCCCTCACCTTCACCTCCCCCACCTTCGCCTCTCCCACCTTCGCCTTCCCCGCCTTCGCCTTCCCCGCCTTCACCTCCCCCGCCTTCGCCTCCCCCTCCTTCACCTCCGCCACCGTCACCTTCCCCGCCTTCGCCTCTCCCACCTTCACCTCTGCCGCCTTCCCCTCCCTCGCCCTCTCCCCCACCCCCTCCACCCTCTCCACCACGCCCCCCGAATCCGCCACCACCTGCTAGCATCATTGACGTATCCTCCACCGCATGGCCTATCTTTATTTCGTCCCTGTGCGTTGGGACAGTGGTCATTGCGGCCGCGGGGCTCATTCTCGCAGGTGAAGGACCCAAGGGTTGGGCCACCGTCCTCCTTTCGAGCGCTGACGTCATATCGGATGCCATGTACCTGGTGTCGGCGCCCTTCTACTCCCCATTCCTGCGATGGGCGTGCCTCATCTGCATCTTCGCTCAGGTGGTGCCCTTCCTCGTCGTCGACATTGGCGGAGGGCTGCGGTACTCGCAGCACAAGCTGCCGAGGCCGGTGGTGGCGGCCTACCAGTTCGCCCAACCCCCAGCTGCAAAGGCGTGTAACTGGATGAAGGACAAGTGCAAAAAACAATCTGACACCAAGCTCCCCAGCCTGCATGCTGCCATCTATTGGCTTCTGCTGGTGCTCCTGACGCTTCTCACTCATGTAGCAGCAGCAGTGTGCATCATGGTGGCCGGCACCGTGGGTCTGTTGCTGTCGGCTGCCTCGTTGCTCTGCGGCTGCTTCCTGGTGCTGAGCAAGCTCATGACGTGCCGCAAGCTGCGCCAATGGTGGCTGGACACATGGGTGGTGGAGCGCAGCGGTGGCGGCAGAGGAGACAACAGCGCCGCTAATCAGGGCCGTACACAATGGCTCATTCTGGCAGAGCTGTTCCTCGAGAGCATCCCGCAGCTAGGCATACAGATGTACAACAACAGGTGCGGGGTCGCGGTTGGCGGCATGTGGAGGTTTCATTATTGCCATGTTTGCAGATGGGAAGTTGCCACTCTTCTGCTTGCGGTGCCCCCCACCCCCCTGCCCTCAATCGTCCCATTCTGGTCGATCGCGCTTCCTAGCTATGCATACACAGTGCGCCACCCAATAATGCCCGTCCCCAACCCACCCTCTTGAATGCCCTCCGCCGCGTGCAGCTTGGCGGGGCTCACCGCCGTCGCGCTAGTGTCGTGCACAGTCTCGGCCTACTTCATACTGGACTACCTCTACCAGATCGGTCACCATCTGCTGATCAAAAAGGAAAAGACGCTGTCCACCCTAGAGCTGGACAACGGCCTCCTGCACAAGATCTTCGATAAAGTGGCGAAAAAGTGCTGCGAAAGGTGGCGGAAGGCATCCGTGGCGCCGGAAGGGGCCATCAGCTCCCCTCCACCAAGTGGTGCCGCCGGTGCGGAGGTGGAGTCGGCTTTGCCCAAGTGCTCATCATCATCATCAAAGATCCCGACGCATCATGGCGACGGTGGTGGCGACTCCCAGCTGCATCAATCGAAGGAGCAGGCTTCAAGCTGGAAGGGATCCGTAGTGGCGGAAGTAACCGTCAGCTCTACTTCACCAAAAGGTTTCAGCGCAGAGCCGGCGGCGGCTTTGCCAAAGCGTGCATCGTCATTGGACTTTAAACCCCATCAGGGCGACGATGGTGGCGACTCCCCGCTGCATCCCACGAAGGAGCAGGCGTCAAGCGTGAAGGCATCCGTTGTGGCGGGAGAAACCACTACCTCCACTCCGCCAAAGCGTCCCAGCGCAGTGCCGGCGGTGGATTTGCCAAAGCGTGCATTATCGTCGGGCACCAACAAACCCCAACAAGGCCATGGTGGCAGCAGAGCCTCCCAGCTGCATCCCACCAAGGAGCAGACCTCAAGCTTGAAGGCATCCGTTGTGGCGGGAGAAACCACTACCTCCACTCCGCCAAAGCGTCCCAGCGCAGTGCCGGTGGCGGCTTCGCCCAAGCTCGCGTCATCAATAACGAAGGTCGAACCCAAACAAGGTGACGGTGGCAGCGAACTCCCGCTGCACCATACCAAGGGACGCGCTCCAAGCCTGAAGGAGGGCCCGTCCACACAGCCACCATCACAACCACAACCACCAGCAGCCGGAGCCGCTCCATCACAGGCTGCTGAAACCCTGCTACGGCAGCCCGGAGGCCAAGGGCGCAGGCAACCACTGCCCCCAATTTCACGCAACGTCCCAGCAGGAAGCACATAGTAAGGACTCACCGTACGTGTGTGGGGCGCTTGCAGCGGCACGGCCAGTGGGCGGTGGCCAGTGGGCACACGGCGGTGGCGTGGGGTAGGGGTGCGGTGGGGGGCAGCAGCCTGGCTGGGAAGCGTGGTCACCTTCGTTCTGTTGGGGTGACTTGTTTGGCCCGACGAAATAGGATAAGGAAGTCGACCATTGTTTGACAATCGTCCAAGGACGACGCACTTCATACCCGGGGGGGGGGGCATTTTGTTGGCTCCATCCCAAGGGGCCAGCCCCTCTTAGGGCCTGTGTTTACTGTTCAAGCACCCCTTCTTCAGGCCCCCATTTTTGGTTGGGACCGCGAGGTGTTGTTTCTGGACAAAATGTAGTAGGCAGCCAACCTGGCCTGGCGCTGTTCCTTGCGAGACGGGGCCGCGGCGGTCAGAGCAGACGTGCGCACTCGGGAAACGGGACCTGGCTTATTAATGCCGGTCATAAAGTGTTTATGACTGGTAACACCCCATTTTCCCTGTCATTCCGGGGTCGTTCTGCCTGTCATCATATTGCTAGACGGGGCCGTGGCGGCCAGGCATGCGTACCTTTCCACGCCGTTGCACTCGCTTGCAGGAAGTGCAGAGGGTTGGGGGTAGTTAGGGGTTGGCTCATGAGTCACCCGTATCAAGCGATAGCATGTGGCCTAAACTTTTGCTTGGTATACCGCACACACATCGTTATTGTATGTTATGTAGAATGGAGGACACAACAGTATGCACTACGTGGACGATTCATTCAGGGCCCGTACCGTATGTACGATAGCCTGCTGCTTGGATGCCGTACGGCAGCCTTACACTCTGCGCCCACGCCCCAAAGCCCAGGGCAGCAGTGCACCACCCGGGGAGGGGGGGGGAGGGCAAAGTGACGGACATGGGACAGACTGGTTGTTATCTAGTGGATTCAGATTCGCGGTCTGTCTGTTGATTGGGTGGAGGCCAGGTGGAGAGGCCAGGCCGGGCGGTCTGTATCGATCGATTGAGGCTAGCTTGGCAACTGACGTGTACGTGTACGGCAACTGACGTGTACGTGTACGGCAACTGACGTGTACGTGTACGGCAGCTGCATGTGTACGGCAGCTGCATGTATCCCAACCCTGAAGGGCTCCTGCCATCTCGAGTAAGCCTTTTCACGCTGTTGCAGACGGCGCCATGTACGGTATGGTATGCGGTGGGTGGTGGCGTGTGCCGGATCTCAGAGACACGCACTACATACACTAGCCACACGTACCCGAACGCACATACCCGGACGTGGGTGGGGGTGGGGGGGGGGTGGGGGGTGGTAGACCAGACACGCACTCGCTGACCGTCGGGCCTCGCGCGGGAGCTGCTACGGCACGAGATCAAGGTGGGTCGAGGCGGGGCGGGGTGGGGGGGGGGGCGAGGAAGGGTGCGGAGACGGGGTAAGAGCTGCTGTGGGATGAGATGTTGTGACGAAGATGGATTTAAGGGGATGACTCCAGTGCGGGGTCATTCCTTGTCTGCATGCTGGGTGGAGGCTGCTGCATGCTGGGCGGAGCGAGGCCGGGCAGAGGCCAGGCTGGGCGATTTGTACATCGATTGATGGTGGTAAGCAACTGACGGCAATTAAAAGGCGACATACGGCGCGATGTATGGTGTATGGTGCGTGGGGGTTGTTTGGACCAGATAGATACACTACTGCACGTACCCGCCCCCCCCCCCTCGGCGCTTGAGGGGCGGGGGACCAGACACGCACTACGGGGCACGTCATGTACCCGGACGCACATGATGAGCCCGCATGCCCCGCCCGCCCGCCGTTTCTTGCTTGCTCGTCCACTCCGAGTGACCCGTGACTAGGCCGCCCTGCTGTGCCGTGCAGTGCGTGCCCGCCTGTCCCCAGTGTGCATGTCCCCGGAGAGGAGCGCGCGAGCGCGTCCGAACGCACTCATCATGTGTCGATGAGTGGGTCCGTCAGTACAGTAGTGATCGCACGCACACATGTGTGTATGTTTGTGTTGTCACGGATGGAGTGCGTGCGTGTGCGTGTGCCCACACATATGTATCAGCGTATGCTTCATGCACCACCTTGCTAGCTCGCTATCTATCTATACGCTGGTCAGAGTGATGAGCGGGTCTGACAGTGCCCTTACGCGTGTGTGTGGACGCGTGTGTGCATGTATGCACGCATGGTATGGTAGAGATGGTAGCATGTATCTATGTACCCGCAGTGTCCATCCATCCATCCATCCATCCATCAATCTATCCATCCATCTATTCATCCACCGCGATAGGTAGATAGAGGACCATCTGCTGTGTATACCATGATGGCTATAGTACGGCAGCACGCAGCGGCCGCCCGTCCCCACATCCGCCCAGCACTTTACGTGTAATAGTACATGTTTATCGTACATATTACAAGCGAGACCTGGACAGGCCCGCTTACACACGCACCGCATGTATGTATACGTGTGTATACCTACCATACTACCTAGCTACATGGCAATGGAGCAAACGAGGGAACTGTGTGCCTGATGAGGACATATATACACATCCAGCGATAAATGTCAGCTGACTTTATTTGGCAATGCCATGATGACTACCTATACGGTGAACGGATGGAGTACGTGGTCTGGGTAGGCCGCCTGCTGGACAGCCGAGCGCTCGGGCTGCACGCACTCGGCTCTATGCTCGGGCTCATGCAGCAGATACAGATACAGATTACTGCAGGTTCCCATCCAGAGGGGCTGCAGGCCACACGAGCCCATTGGCTCCCGACCCGCCATAGCAGAGCATTAGACAACGGGTGTTGGCTTAGCCGTGAGGCCCAGAACAGGAAACACAAAGAGCGCAGCGTGGCCAGCCATGGTATCTTCGTTCGTCCGAACGAACGAATGGCCGTTTTGGTGGTTTTGGACGAATGCACAAGACCCCCGTTCGGTGGTGTGAACGAACGGCAGGGCCCTTTTAGCAGGACCCTGCTATGGGCTGAACGAAAGACCCCGCCCGCAGGGCGGGTTCCACCGAAAGATCGGTGGGGTTTTTTGTGACCGTTCGTTCAGCAAACGAACGCCTGGCAGGGAAGACAACAAGGCTGAGCGTGGCACAGACACCAACTCGGCGCTGTGTGGACACGTATGCAAACTTGTCAATTGCAGAAAAGAACCTGAGCGGTTCGTGGGCAGCGTGTGAGCGAGGGAGGGAGGGTCGCGTGCCGCCAACCATACTGTACTGCATGCTCGGCACTGGGCTACTGTGTGCCAACGTGCCGCATGCACATCACGAGATAGATAGAGAAGACGTGGACTCGCTCTGCGCTCGGGCTCAGCGCATCGGGCTCATGGGTGAGGCGTTTGGCAAAGATAGATTTAGTGACAACCAATCGATCCGTGGCGTGGCGTGGCTTGACCAGACACGTTCCCATCCAGCTGTCAGAGCCGTCTTCACCATCGCTGTATGCTCTCGGCGCGCGCTCGGGCTCAGCACAGCGGGCACGCACAGCCGGGTTGGTTACGTCCTGTATGTTTTCATTTTTTTTCTGTACGGGCGATGGATGGGATGGATAGGTGTAACGGAGGAGAGGGCGGGGCCGGCGGGCTACAGCATACGAAGTTAGAGGGGTATGCAAAGGCATGTACACAATGCCACGAACCTTGTTGTTGTGCATTCTTGCCCTTACTTACAGCTGCTGTGCGATCACCACGCCATGGTTCGCATATGGTGAGCAGCATGCACGCAGGATACAATACGATGAAAGCGGATCCGGGTAGTTTCCCATGGCAGGAAGAGCAACATTAATCAGTCAGGATAATCCATAACCCAAAGTACGTGGTTATGAACATGCCATACGTACACTATATGTGCTGTCGTATACGGTCGAACCCTGCTGTCGTATACGACAGCACACGTATGTACGTATGGCACGCTGGCACGCCGTACCCAGCAGCCCTCATGCTGTCTATATATGGCTGGAAACTAGCTATCCGCAACAACAGTTGCACAAAACCTGCACATGCAAGCTCCTCTGTTGGACGCAGGTCATGCGCCAGCTCCCGCCCCCCAGGGGTGTGGGGGAGGGCGGGTCACAGGAGCCCGCTCACTGTGCCACCACAGGCAGGGCCGCCGACACGCACAGCCATGCCGCCGTATCGGTAGCCGTTTGCCCGCCCCCCCCCCACCCACACACACACAATCCGAAACGCCACCGCGGGCCCCACTAGCCCCCACCACATCCTCCGTCCGCCTTTGTTTACCTCCCGCACCGCCCCCGCCCCCGCGCGGCCGCCGCCGTACATTGGTACTGGGAAATGTGCGATACAATCACAGCCGCCCTGGCCTGCTGACCGGCCACGTTAGACACGTGTGTGAGTGGTAAAAGGTACGACCACGTACGTGGTCGTACCTTTTACCACGCACACACGTGATGTGCTAGCCTGCCGTACGCCCCACCCGCCCGCCCGCCAGCCAGCCCTGCGCATGGCTGGTCGGACCGGACGGACGCGTACTATCAACAATAATTTGCCGTACATAACGTAACCCGTACAAGCACCAGTTGACAACGTACATACAACGATCGTCAGCGCGCAGAGGAAAGCAGCATCTGGCTATCCGGTGCACCTAGGGACCTGCCAAGGCCGCCACGTCGTAACGTCAGCGGCCGCACCACCATGCAACATGCACAGCCGCCCATCCAGCCGCCCATCCAGCCGCCCTGGCCTCATCTGCCCCGCACGTGAGCCTGCCGTACCTCCCCCTCCCTGCCCCCCCCCCGCTTGCCCCTGACTGCTCGCTGCGACCCCAATCGCTCTTCGCTTTCTTGGTCGGTCGTTCGGCGCGCGCGCCGATTGACTAATGAATGAGACCGGCCCCCCAAGGGCAGGGCAGGCCAGGGCAGGGGAGCTACACCTGCCGCGCGCTGCTGGTTGCTTAAGATGCTTTAAACACTTGACACACATTTACGCACCCCCGCCAGCCCCGCCCCCTCCCCCCCCCCCCGCCCCCACACACATGTGTGCGCCTCCCCATCCACCGGTTCACCCCCTACGACTCCTCCATCCCGCCCCGACCACACCAAGCGAAACACACATCATCCTCAACAGCCTCGTCACCCTCGCCCGCCACAGCTCCACCACACCACAGATGACCTCCCACCCGCTGTGCCCTCTCGCTCTCGGCCGCACTCCCGAGCCCACCCCAATAATCTCCCTTCCTCACGAACGCCCTGCGCATCTGCCACGCACCGCATCTACCACCGTCATGCACGGCCACACCCTCCCCGGCTTCATCCGTCTCCAACATCTCCTCGATCGCCCAACTCCCGCCGCCGCGACCACCGCCGCCGCCGCCGCCAGCAGCCCCGCCGCCACCGCCACCGCCGCCACCGCCGCCACCGCCGCCGCCGCCAGCAGCCCCGCCGCCACCGCCACCGCCGCCGCCGCCACC
>LSYV01000133.1:15220-25552 GCA_001584585.1 Gonium pectorale | reverse complement strand
TGCTTAGGCGGCGGCGGAGGCGACGGCGCCGGCCCCCGAGGGGGAGGGGAGCTGCTTGACACGGCGGCGGAAGGGACGGCGCTGGACGGGAGGGGTTCGGTGCTGCTGAAGGCGGCGGCGGAGGCGACTGCGCCTGCTCGGGAGGGATGATTAGGGTCTGATTGTGGCGGCGGCGGAGGCGACGGCGCCGGCTCGAGGAGAGGGCGGGGCTGCTTTTAGGCGGCGGCGGAGGCGACGGCGCCGGCCCCCCGAGGAGGAGGGGATGCTGCTTGACACGGCGGCGGAAGGGACGGCGCTGGGACGGGAGGGGTTCGGTGCTGCTGAAGGCGGCGGCGGAGGCGACTGCGCCTGCTCGGGAGGGGTGATTAGGGTCTGATTGTTGCGGCGGCGGAGGCGACGGCGCCGGCTCGGGCAGAGGGCGGGGCTGCTTTACAGGTTACAGGTTACAGGTTACACGTCCGTCAAAGCCGGGGGGGCCATGGACGAAATGCGAGTGGTGGGGTGGGGTAAAGGATCATGATTGCCGTCTTTACCCCGCTTCAGCGCCTGGCGCCGAAGTATGGCGTGCCTAGTATCCCAGACAGCCTGCAAATAGGCTGCCACCTCAGCAGGTGGGGCCTCCTTCATAATCGTAATCATGTCCCGGCGCTTGAACTGCAATGCGCCTTCAAATCGGTCGCGAAGGTGCTCATAGCACGGGCACTCGCAAAACACATGCAGCTCGTCCTCCATCGCTGTGGCATCACCGCACACCTTGCATGTCCGTTGCGTGTGGGGTGGCACTGGAGGTTACGGCGCAGGTTCAGGAGGGGGGTGTTTGCTTGGGGTGGCAGTGGAGGTTACGGCGCCGGGTCAGGGGGGTGGGGGGGGGGGGCGCGGCTTTGGGTGGAGAGCCGCGACAAACAGCCTCAGAGCTCCGCGCCTCCATCTTTTGTAGATGAGGCGTGCCCTTAGCCAGCCTGCTGAACATGCCCATATGATAGCCACCAACAGAGCGTGTATGTGCGCTGCTCCCCGGGGGGGGCGGCCGCGTGGTCAAAGCAACAATATCGCTGTGAATGCAATACACGATGTTGACTATCTGGCTTGTGCCAAAGAGGGCTAGGACTTTACTTGCCGTACGGCTAGACTTCAAGGAACATCGAAGCGCCCCTCGGGCCTTCATTTAATACATTACCTGCTTAGAGAACATGCAGTATTAGGCTTTTATGTGCTACGCGGTCTAAAGTAAAGACCTGTGTCGCGCACACGCAAACGCTCACATTCTCGCCACCTCAACAAGGCAAACGCGTCCACACGATAGCCAAAGAAATGTCAATATCCGACGGACGCAGTGTAGCCTTGCTGTCAACCAGACCGCCTAGCCTCTGAACTTCTGGCCCGAACGCTGCTTCTCAGCAGAGTCAGACACACGACGCAGGCCGTCATGAAGCGCTGCGTTGTCACGGGTCCCTCGCACACCATGCGCCGAGTACTGCTGGTCCAATGCTGCCTTCTGGCCCTCTTGGTTGGGCCGGCAGAGTGCCAAGATCATACTTGTGGAGTACTAGACAACGGCAAAGCCAAGTGCTGGGGCTGGAATAGGGATGGGCAGCTGGGCTACGGTGACAACAACACTCGGTAGGTGTGTGTCGACTGCAGCAGGCGGCTACTAGCGGTCGGCTACTGCATGCTGCTGAGCGTTAATTGGGCCCGAGCATGCGTGGGCCCGCCAGCAACAGCTAACGTGCTGCTCCTCCCTATAGCAGCCCTACCCCTAAAGAACCCTTACATTCAGAAGCCCGGCCACAGCTTATTACCCAGCAAACGTGCTGCTCTTGACCCCGTAACCGGACGGGAGCCCGGCCTCTTCGTTGGGAGCACGGGCGTACCCTTGGCATTCGGTTGGTTGTCGGCGGGGAGCGGTTTCTTAGACACGAAGTGGCGTCAAACGAAACCGGCACGCTACGGGGTGCAGCTTACCTACCGGGTCTCCTGGCCCACCCTTCTAAAAGATGATGCCTACCTTGTTTTTCTTTTCCTTGCCCCGGGTCCTCAACTGCTGCAGGGGCGATAACCCAGGCGAGATGGGCGACAGCTTGCCGTTTGTGGACCTTGGCACTGGGCGGACGGCGGTGGCAGTGGAAGCAGGCGGTTTCCATAATTGCGCAGTGCTGGACAATGGAAAAGTCAAGTGCTGGGGCAACGGTTTTTATGGGCAGCTCGGCTACGGTGACAACAAAAACAGGTGAGTTATGGGGTCGGTGTGCGGTGTGGGGTCGGCAACGGGGCTGGATGAGTGTGGGAGTGTCGGCGTGGGCTGACAGCGGGCGCCTACTGCTGAGCATGCGTGGGCCCGCCGGCCACAGCTTACGACCCAGCAAACGTGCTGCTCCTGACCCTGAAGCGGACGGTAGCCCTGCCTCTTAAAGATGCATTATAATTAGTGTGTGACCATTGGGGCTTAGCCGTGGTGTTGGGTTGGTTGTCCAGCCTGGGGGCTTTCATATCGGGGTCATCCCAGGCGGGGAGCGGTTTCTTAGACACAAAGTGGCGTCCAAAGAAACCGGCACGCTACGGGGTTGCAGCCTACCTACGTACTGGGTCTCCTGGCCCACCCTTCTAAACGCCTACCTTCATTTTGGGCGGAGCCCCCGCCGCGACGCGGCATCGGGGGGCCTCCGCCCCTTTGGATCACCGACGCACCGACTCGACCCCCAACCGGAAGCCTGCGAGTGCGTGTGTGCGTGCCTGCGTCCGCACGAACTGCAATACTGGGCCAAACAAAGGTTGCATATTACCCTTCTTAATATCATTGATATGGTGCTATAATTTGTATAGCCCGTCCTCAGCATTTTGCGACAGTCACCGTTCGAAACGTTGCCTGTCACCGATCGAGCACCGATTGCCCTCATCCTCAACTCAATGGATGCCGTAACATTATACGAGAACTCTGCTAGGCGCTTAATTGCTCGATCACGGCTTCCGGAGGTTGAGTGGCCAACATTCTCGCGCCACAGCTGTCGCGACGCGCACGACGCAACACGCATCACGCGTGTCGTGTGCACGTTCCAGTACATGTGCGTTGGGTGAGTTGTATACTCACGGTTGCTTTGTTCTCCTGCGCACCCCGCCTTCTGCACAACGGGTGCACGCGTTTCATGACAGGGTGACCACCCCTCGCCTAAGGGTGCTCTCATCCGCCTCTTCCCGTTTGTCCAATGCGTGTACATGCGTATCCAGATTCCACCCGCCTGTCACAGACTGCACGCATTTTTTGGGGCTCCGCCCTTTTCCAAGCTTCACTGAAGCTTTCCCCCGAAATGTTCCTTTCCCTCGCCCCGGGTCCTCCACTGCTGCAGGGGCGATAACCCAGGTGAGATGGGCGACAGCTTGCCGTTTGTGGACCTCGGCACTGGGCGGACGGCGGTGGCAGTGGCAGCAGGCGTTGTACATAGTTGCGCAGTGCTGGACAACGGAAGAGTCAAGTGCTGGGGCGAAAGTTTTCATGGGCAGCTCGGCTACGGTGACAACAAAAACAGGTGAGTTATGGGATCGGTGTGCGTGTTGGGGTTGGCAAGGGGCTGGATTCGAGACTGCTTTGGGCTTTAGGCATCGTAACATGATTACTATTATGAAGGAGGCCCCGCCAGCTGCGGTAGGAGCCTACCTACAGGCTGTCTGGGATACCAGGCACGCTATTCTTCGGCGTCAGGCGCTGAAGCGGGGTAGAGATGAGGACCATAACCCGCTCCCCCACCCCAATATTCGCAATTCGCCCATGGCCCCCCCGGCTTTGACGGAAGTGTAACCTGTAACCTGTATGAGTGTGGGAGTGTCGGCGTGGGCTGACAGCGGGCGCCTACTTCGTATGCTGAGCATGCGTGGGCCCGCCGGCCACAGCTTACGACCCATCATACGTGCTGCTCCTGACCCCGTCACCGGATGGAAGCCCTGCCTTTTAAAGATGCTAATAATTAGTGCGTGTGTGACCATTGGGGAATAACCGTGGTCTTGGGTAAGTTGTCCAGCCTGGGGGCTTCCATACATGGGTCAACCCAGGCGGGGAGCGGTTTCTTAGACACAAAGTGGCGTCAAACGAAACCGGCATGCTACGGGGTCGCAGCCTACCTACCGGGTCTCCTGGCCCACCCTTTTAAAATACGATGCCTACCTACCTAGTATTTTCTTTCCCTCGCCCCGGGTCCTCCGCTGCTGCAGGGGCGACAACCCAGGCGAGATGGGCGACAGCTTGCCGTTTGTGGACCTCGGTACTGGGCGGACGGTGATGGCAGTGGCAGCAGGCGTTGTACATAGTTGCGCAGTGCTGGACAACAGAAAAGTCAAGTGTTGGGGATACGGAGATTATGGGCGGCTCGGCTACGGTGACAATAACAACAGGTGAGTTATGGGGCCGGTGTGCATTGTGGGGTTCGCAACGGGGCTGGATGAGTGTGGGAGTGTCAGAAAAAAGAGAAACCTTCATAGAAAGAGGGAGCCCGCCTCTACGGCCATACACGCCCGAAGGCGCGACGTGGGCTGGGCTGTCGGCGTGGGCTGACAGCGGGCGCCTACTGCTGAGCATGCATGGGCCCGCCGGCCACAGCTTACGACCCAGCAAACGTGATGCTCCTGACCCCGTAACCGGACGGTAGCCCTGCCTCTTAAAGATGCATTGTTATTAGTTTATTGGGGCAGAAGTGGGGCTTAACCGTGGTATTGGATTGGTTGTCCAGCGTGGAGGGTTCCATACCCGGGTCAACCCAGGCGGGCGTGGCCCACCCTGCTACAAGATAATGCCTACCTACCTTGTAGTTTCTTTCCATCGCCGCCCGGGATCCTCCACTGCTGCAGGGGCACTAACCCAGGCGAGATGGGCGACAGCTTGCCGTTTGTGGACCTCGGCACTGGGCGGACGGCGGTGGCAGTGGCAGCAGGCGAGTACCATAATTGCGCAGTGCTGGACAATGGAGGAGTCAAGTGCTGGGGCAACGGATTTTATGGGCAGCTCGGCTACGGTGACAACAAAAACAGGTGAGTTATGGGGTCGGTGTGCGGTGTGGGGTCGGCAACGGGGCTGGATGAGTGTGGGAGTGTCGGCGTGGGCTGACAGCGGGCGCCTACTGCGTATGCTGAGCATGCGTGGGCCCGCCGGCCACGGCTTATTACGACCCAGCTAACATGCTGCTCCATTAACAATATTGCGTTAAAATAATGACTCAGAGCAAGAAGTCCGTCGAATCGACCCCTTGTCACTCCTATCGAGGTAACCCCCCGGGAGCGGCCTAACTCCTGCGGCTGGCACAGCCCCTGCACCCGGCCAAACCGCCACCAGCTTGCAACACCGACCCGAAGTCATACAGCCCTTGCCCTCGCCAACGCGGTGCCTCCATTTCCCAAGCGCGGGCACTGTGTGCGAGTGTGCGCACAGAGCATCACGCCATTGCAGGCCCGTACCCTCTTTCGCACTGCTCGGAACGTTGAGCTCTGGTTTGTGAACCGGGGCCTCTTCGGTCTGTGAACTGAAACCGGTGCGGCCCGACGTTGGGGTCGGTTGCTTGTGCAACCTTTCTCCACCGAAATAGACCAAGCGCAGGGGTGCTGGTTGCCACTGGAAGCATGCATTGCCTATTGCATTGCAAATTCAGGAGCAGGCTAGTTACCCGGGAATGAGAGGTCGAAAAGGGAACCGACCCCCAAAAATTTGCATTGCACCAGGGTTGACCGGTCAGCTCCCTGTACGGCGGGGCCAGCCCCTCGAGCTGAAGTGCCGGACCATCGCCTTCGTACAGATCTGAAACAATTGATGCCTGCTCTATATGCTGTAGGAATGTCAAATCGTTCCGTTTGCACTTGATGTGGGAATGCCGTACCGCCAGGCGCTCTGTTCACCACCGCATTCACGCATTCTTGCTCATGAGTGCATGCTGCTCCTGACCCCATAAGCGGACGGTAGCCCTGCCTCTTGAAGATGCATTGTAATTAGTGTGTGACAATTGGGGCTTAACTGTGGTGTTTGGTTGGTTGTCCAGCCTGGGGGCTTCCATACCGGGGTCAACCCAGGCGGGGAGCGGTGTCTTCGACATAAAGTGGCGTCCAAAGACACCGGCACGCAGCCTACCCACCCTTATAAAAGACGATGCCTACCTACCTTGTTTGTTTGGGCGGAGACCCCGCCGCGAAGCGGCATTGGGATTGGGTATGGTCTCCGCACCAAAGTCCATCCCACGCATAACCAGTTGATGCAGTCTCATACAATTAGTACATCTTATATGTTTGTAGAATATCATGGCCGTTGGTTAGCATTTGACGATGGTCAACGCGTCCGTTGGCTGGTCAGCATCGGAAAGCTGCCCCAGCCAAACAACACCTACTGCACCGGAAAAAAAGCCAGGATCATACCGTTTGATATGCACATACAGCTGCTAGACGCCCGGTCTCTGAGTTCCTTGCTGGCGCTCACAATTCTCGCAACCGTACATTTATACCAATGGACCCGGACGGTCATGACTCAACCCGCACAAGCCAAGCGGGGTCTCTCTATTGAACGTTGGTGCCCACTTGCGGACAAACACTGAGCGAGGTTCATCACGGGCTGACACGATTGTGCCTCTCTGTCTCGCTCCCCTACCCCTTATTAGGGCGGGTGCGTGCGGGTGCGGGTCATGTCGTACCGGTTGCCCCTGACCATGCATCTGCTGCGGTACACATACACGTTCTACCCTTCAGGACTTATATTCCCAGTACGGTCTCACGGGGCTCCGCCCTTTTCCAAGCTTCAAGGAAGCTTTTCCCCTACTTGTTCTTTCCCTCGCCCCGGGTCCTCCACTGCTGCAGGGGCGATAACCCAGGCGAGATGGGCGACAGCTTGCCGTTTGTGGACCTCGGCACTGGGCGGACGGCGGTGGCAGTGACAGCAGGCTATTGGCATACTTGTGCAGTGCTGGACAACGGAAAAGTCAAGTGCGCAGCGGGCTCGTCGGCCACCAGCCACAGCTGCGCCGCGGGCGAGGGGGGGAAGGGGCGGGGGAGGGCAAATAGAAAAGTACTGAAACGGACCGCAGCACGCGGTGCCGAATTGCAATGAGTAGGCCGCAAGGGGGGCGGCGGCCAATTATGGCCCACATCCCCGGCCCCTCCTTAGGGCTCGTCATTGGCACCTGGCATCATACCTTGTGGCCGCCCACTGTCCTACGGCTCCCGCCGGACTCCATAGTCAGGTGACGCATTCATGTGCAGCACCTTGCTCGTGGAGGTCCGCGGTCACGGGTACAATTGGAAACCAGCTCGATACGTTCTCTGCGCCTTTGATGCTCTATACCTGAAGGTCAGGTAATTATGAGCATCAGCTTCTTTGGTCGCTGGTGTTCTTTTGCTTGCTTCATCTTCGTGCTTGCTGCAACGAAGCGAGCATTCGCATGTTGTGTTAACGCGTATGAAGTGCCTCGCATCCTCTACCAAACGCAAAACAAGTCCTATATTGCAACGACTTAGCATGGAACACCTTAAGTATAGTGCAATGGAGATGTTAAGACGAAATTGCTGGTAGCTGTGAAGTTCTTGCGCTCAAGGGCTTTGATGATGAATCCACCAACGAGAACCTAGTCGTTAACTTGAATAGGATGACAGACCTTCACAGTTCCTTCGCTTCATTCCTCCTTGGCAGCCGGTATGAAGCCGTGATGAAGCGGCAACGAAGCGGTAACGAAGCAAAGTCCCGATATGAAGCAGACCCCATTCCCCGAGTGTGCTGGGGTTACAGAGATTATGGGCGGCTCGGCTACGGTGACAATAACACCAGGTGAGTAATTGGGCTTGTGTGCGTGTTGGGGTTGGCAAGGGGCTGGATAAGTGTGGGAGTCTCGATGTGGGCTGACAGTGGGCGCCTACTTCTGAGCATGTGTGGGCCCGAAGGCCATGGCTTATTACGACCCAGCAAACATGCTGCTCCGGGGCTGGTGACGGGGTCAGAATCCTGACCCTGTAACTCGACGGTAGCCCTGCCACTCATAGATGAATTACAAATAGTTAATCGGGCACAATGGGGGCTTAACCGGTGTGTTGCGATGGTTGTCCAGCCTGGGGGCTTCCATACATGGGTCAACCCAGGCGGGGAGCGGTTTCTTAGACACAAAGTGGCGTCCAAAGAAACTGGCACGCTACGGGGTCGCAGCCTACCTACCGGGTCTCCTGGCCCACCCTTCTATCTAATAGATGACGCCTACCTTCCTTGCATATTTCTTTCCCTCGCCCCGGTTTCTCCACTGCTGCAGGGGCGATAACCCAGGCGAGATGGGCAACAGCTTGCCGTTTGTGGACCTCGGCACTGGGCGGACGGCGATGACAGTGGCAGCAGGCGTTGTGCATAATTGCGCAGTTTTGGACAACGGAAAAATAAAGTGCTGGGGCGGCGGTGAGAAGCTCGGCTACGGCGACGACAACGACCGGTGAGTATTTGGGGTTGTGTGCGTGTTGGGGTTGGCAAGGGGGCTGGATTCGAGACTGCACACGTGTTCGGCTACGGTGACAACAAAAACAGGTGAGTTATGGGGTCGGTGTCCGGTGTGGGGTCGGCAACGGGGCTGCATGAGTGTGGGAGTGTCGGCGTGGGCTGACAGCGGGCGTCTACTGCTGAGCATGCGTGGGCCCGCCGGCCACAGCTTACGACCCAGCAAACGTGCTGCTCCTGGCCCCGTAACGCTTCGGGAGAACCATAAACGGCCGGCGAACCACGGGACACAGAGGCAATCATTGCTTATTAGCAGGCAGGCACGCACCCTGACCCATGTGCCCACATCGTGTACGCGTGTAGCTGGAGAGGTGGCGATACGACCCATCAGACAACCCAGCTAGGGCGTGAGCCGGACTGTAGCCCACTGTGTGGTCCTCAACCCTCGCGGTGGTGGGCGGTGTACAGGGCTCTGAGCTGCCGGAGCCCACACCACAGTCCACCCACTTAACACATACATGCCTCGGTGTATGACCGGGCGTATCATCATTTGTGTGATCATTGGGGGTTAACCGTGATATTGAGTTCACTAAGGCTCATAATTCCGGCGAAGCTAGGTATTGTGTGACCGACCCTTACTGCTTCAACCAGTGGCTTCAACCGACACTTCTTGCTTTACCTACTGTTTGGTGCAAGTGCCGCGCGCTGGCATGTTGCCTAGACATAAAAGACCTGCCGTACATGTTCGCTCGCACGCACACCTCGAGGAGAACGGCAGCAGGTCTGGTCCAATGGATACTTTACGAAATTCATTTTTTCCTGGTAGTCCTTTGGGGATGTGCACTTTTTGGACACATGGTCCCGCATGGATTGGGTTACTCTTGCCATCAATTGCTGCTACAGTAAGAGAGGATGGTGCACTTCTGGCCTCAGGTGATTGTCGGGATGATACATGCTGTTTAGGACCGCTGAAACAACGCCTTGGATTTTGTATTGAACGCGCGCGGACGTGCAATTTCTCGCTTTCTGCATCAAGTGTCGCATGCCACTTCGTTCACGGCCATACATTATCAAGGGCTTGCCGCCCGGTATCTGGTCCATATAGACCCCAACTGCACGGGGATGGGCAGGTCGGCCGAGTGCGCGAAGGGGGATACAAAAATGGGTGCATTCATTCCCAGCGTGGGGGTGTGTTGGCCTGGCTGGGCCGTGTCACACACGTGTACGGCAGTCACGGCCTGGTGTGTACGGCATATGTGACCGGGCCCTAACCGGTTTAGCCTGGTTAAAATGCCAGGCGCTACTGGCGTAATTAGGGGCCTCGCTAACCGTTTGCTTACCGTTAGGAGGTATTAGCACAACTCTGATGCTAGTGCGGCGTTTAGGTAACCATTCAGCTGCCCTGGAGGCGTTTCGCTTAACACTTGAATGGCTGCCCCGGCGTACGTTTAGCTGACCCGGTGTTTGGCTTGTACGTCCTACGTCCTACGTCCGTACCAGGTCTCCTGACCCACCCTCCTGAGATAAAAGAGATGCCTTTCATGTCCACTTTACCTGGCCCCGGGCGCGCGGGTCCTCCACTGCATGCAGGGGCGATGAGCCAGGCGAAATGGGCGACAACTTGCCGTTTGTGGACCTCGGCACCGGGCGCACGCTGATGGCGCTGGCATCCTGGCGGTCGCCTCCCCCGCCTCCCCCGCCTCCCCCGCCTTCACCTCCCCCGCCTCTGCCTCCCCCGCCTTCGCCTCCCTTGCCTTCGCCTCCCTCGCCTTCACCTCCCCCACCTCTGCCTCCCCCGCCTTCGCCTCCCTTGCCTTCGCCTCCCTCGCCTTCACCTCCCCCACCTCTGCCTCCCCCGCCTTCGCCTCCTTTTCCTTCGCCTCCCTTGCCTTCGCCTCCCCGGC
>LSYV01000132.1:36208-52800 GCA_001584585.1 Gonium pectorale | reverse complement strand
GCCTTCGGCCATAGAGGCAGGCTCCCTCTTTCTGTTCAGGTTTCTCTTTTTTTTACACTGATGTAAGCACCTCGGCGAGCTCCGAGACCGGGCTTACTGTCTAGGTCAACGACAAGTAAGGTCTTAAGAGCTGAGAAGCAGTGACCTGAGCGCGCTTCCGGCCCTAAGACACGATCAACAATTTTAGGATACAATGGGTTACGCTCAGACGCCAACCCATAACACATTTGCACGGTCTGGTTTCGTCCGGTCGTACCTGCACATGGCTGTGTACCGTACACCGTACACATGTATACTAGGGCAACGCTGTGCTCGTCGGGTAAGACGCGTGCTTTGCGGGCGAGGCTCGCTGGGATGGGCCTGCTGCGTAAACTGACACGATGGTATCATGGACAAGCTTTTACAGCGGATGCAAGTTGAGGCGGACGGCAGGCGTTGGGCGCCGGGACTAAAGCGGCGATCGCCCGCCCAAAGCCGTGCTCGCCGCCCACGAGAGGCCAGCCGCTGCAATCGCACCCCGCCCCCTTCCCGCGAAACACCGAACCCCTACACGGCCTCCAGCCTTGCCTCCAGCCTCGACCCGCACTGCACGCAGGTTACCGTATCGCCAGCGTCGATCTCAATCTGCCACAGCAGATGCCGCACCGCACCGGACCGTACACAGCGCACGGAGCACGGGCCATACCCCTCAGTCTAGTCGTGCGCGGGCATGTCGAACCGTACGACGATGGCGGTTATGTCGTCGATGTACGACCCGCCATACTCCTTGACCCAGGCGCGCCGCGACTGCTGCACCACGCGCGATGCCGCCTCCGCCGCGCTGCCCGCCCCCGCGGCCAGCTGCAGCACCTGCGGGCGCGAGCGGGGCACACGGGCACGGGGCGCGCCCACCCTCTCAAGGGTGAGCGCAAATAGTCTGGGGCGGGGGCTGGGGCGGGGGGCTGGGCGGGGCTGGGAGGGGGGCTGGGCGGCACACGCGTCACCCGGTGGGACCCGGTGGGACGAGGGCCTCCAAGAGCCCGTGTGGGCACCGACCCGTGTGCCGCACAACGCAGGGGCGGACGGACGGCGACAGCCGAATGGCAGTATTCCGGCACGCAGGAAAGGCTGCTGCAGGCAGCCAATCCAACAAACCCCCTAGCCCCGCCCATATGAGGGTCGGACGGCGGCGGGCCGCGCGCTACCCCCTCACTACACGGTCCCGCTCCAAATGCCCTTGGGCCCGCGCCACGAGCCTGCCTCGCCCTGACCCCGAGGCCAACGCACCAACGCCCCCCCACCCCCCACCCCCATCCTCCGCCCCCCCCCCGCCCGCCCGGTACACGCCCGCCCGCCCGGCCAGCTGCCCCGCCCACCTGCTCGTTGCCCAGCAGCTCCCACACGCCGTCCGACGCGAGCACCAGCAGCGCGGGCCCGCTGTCGGGCAGGCGCAGAGAGGCCAGCGAGGGGGCGGCGGTGATGCCGATGCGGCGGCCGGGCAGGTCGCCCAGCGCGCGGCTCATTGCCAGGCCGGGGTACGGCTGGCGGGTGAGGAGGAGGAGGAGGGGGTGTGGTAGGGTATGGGGTGAGGATGGAGGCATGGGGAGGCAGAGGGAAGGGGAGGCAGAGTGCTCGATGGGTGTGCTTGCTGCTGCGGAAGACCGGCCCTATCACTAGGTGCACGCCCCAATGGCAGGCGACGACGCCATGGCGGCGCTGTTGCGTTGCGCAGGACGGACTACGGTGCGGTCCACCTCTGTCTGCCGCGACGGCGTGCAAAGATGCGCAGCGGGCCGTCACATTCCCTTTGCCCCACAGCCCGTCCAGCAGCACGAAGCGCCTGGACCTCGCCGCACCCTCCTCACCCCTCCACCAACGCCTTCCAACCTCATACCAGTATTGTTATGGATCCACCGCCCAGCACTCCCCCCTTTCTCCCTTTAGCCTGCACCTCTTCATGACCCACCCCCCACCAACGCACCTGGTCCTTGAACCAGACCCGGTACGGCCCCACCGGCCCATTGCGACCAATGCTCTGCTCCACGCGGCCGCCCGCCGCCGCTATGCGCTCGCGCTCCTCGGGCAGCTCCGGCTTGTGGTCAGTGCTGCTCCACGCTACCCGCCAGCCCGCCCCTCCTCCTCCTCCCCATCCCTCACCCCCGCCTCTGCTGACCCCACCGCCGCCGCCGCTGCTGTCATTGTCGCTGCCGCTGCTGCCGCCGCCGCCGCGGCCCCCGCCCCCCTTGGCGGGCAGCCCCAGCAGCAGCCGCGAGTCGCCCACCCAGGCCGCCGTCAGCCGCCGGCCCGCCACGTAGCACAGCGCCGCAGTGGTGCCGCTGTCCACCACGTCGATGCCGCTGGAAGCCAGCTGCGCGTCCAACGACGCCACCGCCGACACCAGTGCACGCTGGATGGGGCCCTGTGCGCCGCCATTGCCGCCATTGCCGCCGCTGGCGCCGCTGGCGCCTGCGCCGGCCGCGGCTTCGGCCGTGCTGCTGCCCTGGCGACTGGCGTCAGAAATGGAGGGGGCGGAGGAGGGGGAGGAGGACGGCGAGGAGGAGGAGGCTGCGCTGGGGCTGGCGGAAGCGTTGCTGTTTTCCAGCAGGGCGGACAGCAGAGTGAAGGGCAGGTTGGCGCGCACAAAGGCCGACACGCGGTGGCCCTCGGGGCCGTGGCCGTCGCAGACCGCCAGCAGCTGCTGCCGGTTGCTTAGGAAGGCGTCCAGCAGCAGCGCCGAGTCCTGGTTGCGGTCCTTGTAGCCGGGGGCGTAGCCGGGCAGGGACAGCCCCGCGGCGTCGATGCGCGGCGGTGGCGGCGGGACGACGGGGCCGCCGGGCGAGGCGCGCGCGCCTGCGCCGCCAGCGACGGGCGAGGCGCTGCATGAGGGGGCGGGGTGGGTGGGGAAAGGGGGCGAGAGGAGCGGCGCGGGTGGTGCCGGGCTCAGTGCGGCGGCAGGCAGGGATGTGTGTGTTGGGCAGGGTCGATGGTACGGCAGGCACGGCACGACCGCGAGCACCGCCCGGTCGTCGTGGCCTGCTGCAGTTTGGGGCTCCCGAAGGACAGTGAAGTGCTGTGGATTGGGAGACTACGCGTGAGTCGCGGGCGCCAGCAACTTGGAGGGTGGGGGACTAGGGGCGGGGGGAGGGGTCGGGCTGGGTGGATGGATGCTCACACGTTCGGCGGGGCGACCCACCAGCACTTGACGATGCTCAGCAGCGGCGCCACGGTGAAGGCCTGTCGGGGCACGGCGGGGCTGTCCCGCCCCGCCCCCGCCCCCGGCCCCGACTCGCGCGTGACGACTGTCGGGATGACAGCACGAGGCTCCAGGACGTCGAACGAGAGCCAGCGGACTCGCTCCAGTCCATAATCTGCAACACCCTGCGGCGCCGGGACGCTCTGACCGACGCCTACAATGCACTTGGCCTTATTCATATAATCTACATATGTTGAGGAGCGTAATTAGGGCGATAACGATGGCAATTTCGGTGTCGACGACGTCGCACGCACGGGACTACCCACAACTCGCGCCTAAGTGGATGCAATCAGATGCTACATATGCATAACTAAAGTGATGCTGAATGCGGCCGTGTACAGCGCCGGGTCAAGAATACGAGCACAGCCTTACACCACGGTATTGCCGTACCGGTGCCTGACGACCACTGTCCCACGCGCGCTTGAGCGCCGTGTGCCACTCGTGTCAAGGTGCAGGCAAGATGGGTGGGGTGGATGTGGAGCAGAGAGTGCGGGTTGGCCTTTTCCACGAGCGCGATTGTGTCTCTGTACCCACCCCTGTGGCCTCACCCCTTGTCCCGCTTCCCTGCCTGCAACTGGGTGCACCCTGTCGAGCGCCTTCGGAGGCCCCGAGTCCAGGACAGTGGACGCGCGTACTGCGCAGCGAACAATCTGTAATGAATTTACAGCGCACGCAGGATTACCATGTTTACCAATACCGACACACGCGGCAACGGCGCTGCTCAGCCTTGCGGCGCAAGTCAGGTACGAATAAAACAGTTAAAACCGTTGTGCGCAATGTCAGGGCACAGCCAAGGCGTGCCAAGTAGGGCGGCAGCACCCAGCGTTCACACAAAGGGACACGTCAAAGTCCAACTACGATGCATGCACAAATTCCCCAAAACCACGTTGCGACCATGTGACGTCATCAAGGTCAACGCGAACAGGCCAACGCATAAAAAAACAACGATCCCGGGTGGAAATCAAGCGCCTCTCGCATTCCAACCGCCGCTACCGGGTCTCCCAAGCCATCAGCGCAGGAATCCACTGGGCCCAATACCAGAGGGCGCGCCAGGCCCATGCCGGACCCGCACCCGCTTTACTCCGAGCGCCGCTCCTCGTCCGCCTCCTTGCGCTCCGTCTCCTTGCCGTTTTCCGCCACCGGGCTGCGCGACCGGCTGCGCGATCGGCTGCGCGACCGCGTCCGGGAGCGCGACCGTGACTTGGACTTGGCCGCGGGGCTGCGCGAGCGGCTGCGGCTGGGGCTGGCGCGCTTGGGGCTGTCGCGCTTGGGGCTGCGCGACCGCGACCGGGAGCGCGACCGGGAGCGGGACCTGGGGGGAGGACCACATTGTCGACGAGCAGGCCGGAGTGTAACGGAGGGGCAGGTTAGTGATGTTGGCACGGTGCGGGCATAGCAGGCGCGCGGGCGGGCTTCGAGGGGCCGAAGGCACGTACGGCTGCATCATGGACAGTGACTAAGGCTCAGGAGCTTGGGAGGGTGTGAAGTGGCGAACCAAGACCGGGGACCTTCGCGCTCCATGGCTGGTTCGCCCAGCGCCCATGGCTCCAATCCAGTCCAAACGGCAGCACCAGCAGCCGCCGCGAACGCTCGGCAGCAGGGACGTGCGCTCCGTCTGATGCCCAACGAATCCAGTGGCCGCCTCCTAGCAAAGAGGCCTCCCGCTAGCTCTCCTCGCCACGCCACAGCCAAGCAGCCCACAGCAGAACCGTCAGGTGCCCAAACACGCAATGATGGCAGCCGCCCACAGCGTGCGCGCCACGGAGGCTCCGACACGAGAGGGCGCCACAGCAGAACCCCAGCCGCCGTCCGGTACAGAGAGCAAGCCCAACAGCCCAGCCAGCCAGAGCAAAAGGCACGCCAGCGCTCCCTCCAAAGCGCCTTCTTCAGAGGGACCACAGCGAGCCAGCAGCAGCCTAAACGCCTTGGCGCCCAGGGAGCGCCGCGCGTCCACGCGCCCCGTGGCGCAAAGACGTCCAGCGGCCAGGCCAGCAAGAGCCGGTGGGCGCGCCTTTGAGCCACCCCGCAGCCAGCGCAACAGAGCCAGAGCCCTGGTCCTGCGCCACGGCTGTGCGTCAGCAGCGGGCGCCGCGCGGCCCTCCTCAGCCCGGTTTCGCGAGGTGGACGGTGTGTCCAGGTCTGTGTGTATGCTGCTGGCCCGTGCGCACGAGTTTGGTGCACCGCATGCACATTGGGACGGCCCACGCCCGATACACACCCTTAGCGGCTGCTGCTGCTCTGTAAGCGCAACAACGCAGAAGGCGGCCCCGACCCGTTCGCACCTGCTGCGCGACCGGTCGCGGCCGCGCTCTCGCTCACGGTCCCGGCGCGGGCTGCGGCTGCGGCTCCGGCCCCGGTCGTCCAGGTCCTCCACCAGACGCACGTAGTTGCCCTTGTCGAACGGGTTGGTGAACTCCGAGTCGTCCAGCTGCAAAAGCGAAAAAATACGGTAGATCAGCATGTGCACCGGTCCAATAACAAGGCAGGGTTGTGCCGCAATGTCTTTGCCCAAACAATGCAAGCATGCGTCCCATAAGGTGGACTCCGCAGCGCACGGGTGCCCGCTCCAGCAAGCCCGTGCCCGCGGCTCACCTTGCGCAACGTCGCCTTCATGTCGTCCTTGGTCTCGAACTCTACCACACCGAGGACGTTGTCGCGGGCGTCCTTGAAGACCTCGGTGTACAGGGGCTTGCAGACACGGCGCACGAAATCCTGCAAACCGGGATGTCCGTCACGAAATACACCTCGGAAAACCAGGCACACGACCCTGGCATGACGCGCCCGCCCAACAAGACGTCCTCGGGCATGGTTTATTGGCAAGGAGTTATGCGCCACCTGAACCCCAAACCCAGCCATCGTAACTCACCTTGAGGTCCTGCCAGCTAGCGCTCCGCGGCAAGCCTTTCACGTACAGGCGGAAGCCCATGGTGTTCCGAATTGGCCGATAGCCAATCCGGAGCGGCTGCTGCACACCCACGTTGTCGCCTCCACGGGCAATCTCGACGCGCATCCGGAGCCCCGCGAACTCGTAGTTGTTCCGGCGCCGCGCAGCCTCCTCCGCAGCGCTGCAGCCACAGTGTAAATACCAGTCTGACGCACGGCTGCGTGGCGGAAAGAGGTGAGGTCCTCAAATGCTCCCGGCCTTACCGCGGGTCGTCGAACTCGATGAAGGCAAAGCCCGGCGGCCTTGCTGGCTTCTTGATGTCGATCATGCGGATGCGGCCGAACTGGAGAGGGCGGGGCCAGGTTGTAGAATGAGTTGAAGATCCCCCAGGACCCACCATATACATGATCAAGCCTTGACAGTTCAAGGATGGTACCATAGTCCCACACCGTGGGGGCCTAGCAAATGCGCCCCGTTCGCGTCAGCAACCCCGAGACGCACCGAGCACCTCACCTTGTAGAAGATTTCATCCAGCTCCTTCTCACGCACATCAATGGGCAGGTTGCCGACGAAGATGGCCCTGCCGCCATAGCGGTCCCAGCGGGCCATGATTCCACACCTGACTGCAAGCAAGTAACGCGGAGCCTGGAGCAAAATCTGCACTTGGTTGCTGCACACTAATGCGCACAATCTTTTGACAGACGCAGCAACCTCGCGTCGTACAACGGTACGGCGTGCCATTCTGTGGTGTTCGGGCGTGTCTCGCTCGAGCTCAGCTGGCGTTGTGGCAAGAGTGGGCACGCTGGATTGGTAGGGAGGCCGGTGGGGCGTCCCACACACGTGCACGGAGCCAACAGAGGTTACACAACGCAGGCCAAGCACCGCAACGTGTGGGGCTCTTCACCCCTGGCAGCTCACGCTTCCGACAACGGCTAGCTCGTCACCCCGAAGTGCGTAGTGCAGCACTCAGCGCGCAAACGCGATTGGTTCAAGCGGGATTGGGTCAAGCAACAGCGGTAAGGACCCACTGGGACGCCTCCTGTCTCAACAACCCCGGTCGGGTCTCTCTACCGGCCTCCGGTACGTAGAGTCGCAGCGTCGTGAGGTTACATCTTGCTTTGTGGTCCTGCTGCATGCATGCGGGGCGAGTGAAGGGGACGCGCCTCACTGCTTGCAGAGATGCAGACGCCTCCAAACCCCACGTGTCAGCCGTACCTGCGGCCTGGGTCTGGGAGGAGGAGCCGCAGGTGCAGGGCGAGCACGTGCACGCCTTGCAGGCGCACACCGCAGGTGCAGGCGGCGCGCCTTAGCTTCCCAGGACGCCTGCAGAAGCGTGGTGGCGGCCTTACAAGTACATCCCGGACACGATACATGCATCAAAGCATGATGCCGGGCTCTGTGACACGAGCTTCTGCAGGGCCGTGACAGCCGTCCACACGCAGCAGGCAGCGTGTGGCGCAGCGGCTCGGCTCAGGGGGGAGGCCATCCCGACGTCAGGACGACGCCGGCGCCCACGCACGTGATGGCGCCCTGCACAAGCGAGTCCACAAAGTGCGCCCCATGCCCAACCCCCTTGGCGTGCAGGCGGTCGTGTGGGGGCCGCGTCCCTCTCGTGTTCCCACGGAAGAGGCCCAGAGCGCAGCCCCGCCCCACCCCGCTGCGCCCCGGCGCGGCTCACCTGCGCCTCCAGGAGCGCGGCTCCGGGCCTTCGACGGCGGCGCCCGCTCGACCGGGTGCACAGCGCCCGCCATTTCGCTGGAGGCCGAGAGGGTCTCCTCCTCAGACGCGGACAGCGGCGTGTAGATAGCTGCCCATGAGCCCGGCGCCGCCCGTGGTCCCGTACGCAGCCTGCGCGAGCGACGGGTGACGAGTCATGTGCAGACAGTTTATTGGTTTCTGAGTAGGACGAGGAGATACGCGCTGGGGTTGGGACAATTGGATTCTCTCGGAAGAGGGCGGGGAACGCCGCGCACGCGCAACCAGCGCCGCGCCGTCAGCTGCCCGCCGGCTCCTTCGTCGATGGCTCACGTGAACGGACCGCGATGGTGCGGGCCGATACCGATAGAGACTGAGGGCACCGTGCGGCCGGCGGCTTTCACCTTTGCGGAGCTGTCGGCGGACGTCCTGAGCATTGAGTTTGTACACAAAGACTAGGGTCGATGCTTGCATTCGCCTTTCTAATTTGCTGCAACCCGCAGTGGGGCAAGCAGGACTTGCAATCAACAACAACGAGACGAATGACCCGCGGGACACGGTGCGGCGTCATCAAGATCCAGCCGTCCCTTGCCCAGGCATCCAGCCTAGCAGTGCCTTGCATCGCATAGGAGCATCGTCTAGGCAATTCACACTGGTTGTTCAAAGCTGCTCTGCAAACCGGAGGCAAGGGTCGCTTCTATTTGCACGGCTCTGCCAAAGTTGAGAATGCCGCTGGCATTCCACTGGAACTGGCTCGTCTGTGGAGGGGCTTGCTTCTGTGCGCAGGTGCGGGCGGTTGCCTGCAAACGTCGCAGGCTCACGACCTTACCGCGAAATGACGTTGCCTGACCCCGCCCTGCGGCCCCCGCCCACCGCTTCCTTGCAGACTCCTGACATCGACACCGTTGGGCAGCCGCTGCGGCGAGCGGCCAACACTATTCGCCGCCACACCCGCAGCAGCTCCTCACCCGCTGGCTCGGACGCGGGCAGCGACGAGGAGAACCCCTAGTGCGGAGACACCACCAAGAACGCTCTGTGTCTCCGCGTGGGCGACGTGCGGGGGGCCAGGCGTGGTTGCATGGACATTGGGGCCCAGGCTACATGGCTGGCGTGTAGGTGACGACTGACCGGTGTGGCAATCGACGAACCGCGTGGGGCCGAAGGTGGCGGGCGGTGCACAGTGCACATTAGCAGGGAGAGCTAGCGCTCGTCCACATCCTCTGCCAGCTCGGATCGATGTACGGCGAATGGAGCATAAGCGAAGGGCAGCACAACGGTGCGTGGTGCACTGAACCTGTCCGTGAATGCGGGTTGGCAATGTGGGGCGTGTGCTGGACGCCGCGTGGCGTGTGCTGACGGACAGACGGAGGGTGCGGCTGATGTTGATGCGCGGGAAGGATGCTCATGGCGGAGCTGTGTTGAGCGGGGGATTCCAAACGAGCCCCCCAAGGTGAGTATGCGATTCGGTGTCCGCGACGCGACCCGTTTCCCGTTCCGCATTACCCCCAAGGTGCTGGCTGGTGCTGCTCCCGGCTTAGCGCGGCAGAGCTCAGCGCAGCGAGGGGCACGAGCAACCGGGTTGGCACGCAGCCCCACGCTTCGTGCCCAGGTTGGTGCAAGGTCACGGACAGTATCAAAGACAGTTCCGCGAACAAGCGCTTTGCATGCCCTGGCGGAGTCCGCATCACGGCAGCTGTTGCTTCGCATGCGTGCAGCGACACTCGGTCCTACACCTCCAATCCCTCCGCACACTGCTTCCCGGCTACCGGTGGCGGCGGACTGATACGCTGCTGCCCTACGACGAACAACAGCTGGCTCAGGGTAAGGTCAGAAACGAACGCCCCTGAGCGGGTCTTACAAAGTGCGGCGTGTATGCGTCAAGGATGGAGAAGGGCCACAACGGCCACACGCGTCTCATGCCATGCACCATTACACGCGCAAGCAAGCAGCTGATGATTGGCTATGGGGCCATAAACATCGTGGGAAACCGGGTCCAAGAGCAACCAGACCAAATTCGGTCTCAATTTGGCCACCACGCTCCCTAGACACGGGATCAACCTGCCGATCCCAGTACAGCGCGCACCTGCCGCCAACAAAACGGTACTGTACACCCACGTGCGGCTCAACCCGTTCGCAGACCCGCCTCAACCGGAGCCACGGATGAACGCGCGCCAAAGCGCCGCGCCAGCATCAGGTGCCATGCTGCAACGCCCTCCTGGAGGGCCCCCTGGCCCTGGCCACTCAACTCAGGCCTCACCGGCT
Source organism: Gonium pectorale (assembly GCA_001584585.1). NCBI lineage: Eukaryota > Viridiplantae > Chlorophyta > Chlorophyceae > Chlamydomonadales > Volvocaceae > Gonium > Gonium pectorale. The sequence goes on along the minus strand of LSYV01000132.1, from coordinate 42,727 downwards.
CCAGATGCAACGCCGTTGCGTTGAGTGACCCAACGCCCGCGCTGCACTCTCACTGACGCATCGGCTCCTGCGGCTCGCCCCGCTTGGAGAGCTCCTCACGCAGCGCCTCCACGCGCTTGCGCTGCTCGTCCGACAGGGAGTCATACACCCCCGACACCAGCTCCGCGCTCACGCCCGCGTTGCCGGGAAGCGCCTGCTCCTCCCCACGCAGCAGCGACAGGTAGTTGCGCCACTCCGACACAAACTGCGACCACTGCGCCTGCGTCGTCTTAGGGTTCTTCAGGTGGCTCCTGAACTCAGCGGCCACGTAGCTATCCCCAAGGCGACGCATGGGCGGCGGCAGCCGCTCGCGATGCAGCTTCAGCACCTCCCTAAACAGCGATAATATCGGTGCCGCGGCCTGCCGCGCACTCGCCATTGTCCCGCCCGTCTCGTGCGAGCCTCGCGGTCCCGCTGATCTTGTAATCGGGCACCGCCCGCAGTCACTGCAGGACGCGCGTTAGCGCCCTGAGTCCTAGAGGTATATATAAGCGCCTAGGCCTTCGCGGCCGCCGGCCCAGTAAGCACGTTCAGCTGCTCCTTCTCCATCTCCAGCATCTGTTGCTCGCGGTCCATCTCAATGATCAGCGGAACAAGTAGGATTAGGAGGGATGTGCTAGCAATCCAGGTGGCCTTCTTGAACGAGGCAAAAAGCTTCCTGGCAGCGAACGAGACCGTAAGCGGGCCGGCAGGTTCGGCCGAGGCCTTGGAGGGGCCACCAAGCATCATTTTGTGTAACGTGGGGCTCTACCACCGCACACGTTGCGCTGCCGCATGTCAACGCACCCCCGTACGGCAATACCCATCACCCCACCCTATGAGCCTCGTACCCTCCGCAGTCGCAGTATCCCGTTGCGAATGACGAACACAATGGAACTTCCGATTTACAAGACGCTATTGGGGTGCATGTTGGGGCAGGCCTGCTCCACGCAGTATGCAGCAATGGAAGAACATGAGTATAAGTTTTGGGACCCATTCAACTGCACAATGTTGTGCCCTGATTGCAATGTCAATGAAAAGAAATTAAGCTATGAAACAATCATATCAACCCCACAAGCAACTTCACAGCACGTGTACGAAACTTGCACTCTCACACGGGCACATGGGAGGGGTTCCAGGCAGCCTTTGCATGCAGACGTCGCCCCACAGACGCTCCCAATGTACGAAAAAGACGGGTGTCTTCCGCACCACCACTCACAGCCATGTACAAGCTCGGCCTGTAGCACAGGTATCCTCTCCACTCGTCACCTTCCACACCGCTCAAAAGCCTACACCGGGAAGTGCGCACTGTCCACCGACGCATAAGATATTTACCCTTGCTGCGATAAAAGAAGGTTGCAGTTCACCCTCATACACTTCACCCCAGCTCTCGACCCCGCCCAGTTCTGCGCTCCCTGAACCCACCCACGCTTTCGATTCTCGCTTCGATTTGCTCCTCGATTAGTCCGACTCCAGCCTCCCGGGAACACCCTCCCCCGGGCCCGCAGACAAGTACCGTCCCCTCTACTTAGTGGTTGTCCGCGTGCGAGTACTCGTAGCGGTGCATCATGCCGATCAGCTTGTCGATCACCACCGTCACGCCGCCCAGCAGCGCCGCCAGCGCCGCCGCCACCAGCGACGCCAGCGGCGGCGGGCTCAGCAGTGCCGAGGTGGCGGCCGACGAGGCGGCAGCGCCCGCCGCCGCCAGCGCGGCGGCCTTGGCGGCGGCCGTCACGGCGAGCACCAGCGCGGCTGTGCGGGAGCGGGCGGCGCGGGGGCACATGGGGCGGTACACATACACTCCATGGAGTTTTGATGCCGTACACGAGGGTTCAAGGCCACTCTTTCCAGGGCACTCGTTTGTTGTCTGTCGAACATGGGCACTAATCGGTACGCGGCACGCAGAGCGCCCATTATGGGTGCGAACGAAGGCCAGGTCAGCATACGGCGCCCCCGGGGCGAGGGAACCCGCCCGCCCGCACGCACGCGCCGCCGGCGGCGCCCACGTACCCGTGCCCAGCGCCGCGAAGGCCGCCGCGACCGCCGCCGCCCGCGCCGTCTGCAGATTCTTCAGCGCCGGCTTGCAGATGGCGCACTGCACGGCGTTGGGCGTTGGGCGGGGCAAGGGGTGAATAAACGCCTGCGTACGAACAGCGTCGCTGTGTGCATGTGGGGGGGCAGCGCGCAGCGCGTGCTCACAGCGGGCAGTTAGACGCGCTGGTGCGTGCCAGCTGGGCAAGCATGGGCAGCGAGCATGGGCGGGGCGGGGCGGGGAGGAGCCCTGGCCGTGGCCGTGGCCGCAAGCCAGTGAGCGGGAGGGCAGAGCCTGCGAGCGCCTGCGCGGCGGTCGCACCTGCGCCGTGTGGGTGTGGTAGGTGTCGAAGAGCGCGTCCTTGCTGGTGAGGGGGTCGGTGGGGGGCAGGGCGGAGCTGCCCGCGTAGGGGATGCCGCCGCCCGCCATGCTGCCCAGCCACTTGCGGAACGCCGTCGTCATGCTGCGGGGCAGGGTGGGGTTGGGGGCGAGGGCGGGGATGGGGCAGCGCAGGGCGGCAAGGCAGAGAGGGCCGGCTGTCAGGTTAGTCGGGCGGCAGAGCAGGAAGCCGCAGCGCAGAGTCGGTTCACGAGTTCGGACAGGGCAACATGGCGGAGTGACATTCCAGATGAGATGAATCCTCGACGGCCGCCTGGATGGTCGCAGTCCAATCCCCCGCGCAGCCCTGACCTCGCCGCGTCGCAAGTCCCTACAGCAATGTAAGGCAACGCACTGTGCTCACTTGTCGGCGGGCGCCGGCATGAAGTACTTGGCGCCGTGGGCGCCGGAGCCCCTGGCGGCCACGGTGCGCTCCTGGGCGTGCAGGAACACTTGGTCCTGCGGAGGGGCGGCAGTGGGCGGGCGGCAGTGGGTGGGCGGCAGTGGGTGGGCGGGGGTGGGTGGGTGGGTGGGTGGGTGGGAGCGCACGCAATCATCCTTAAGCTTGCAAGAGAGAGGGGCGCAGCGGAAGAGGGCAGGCCACACCGAGAACGAGCATCTCGCCGGCGCGGCCCGGCCCCAACCGCGGGCCACGGCTGCTGGTGGCAATCCTGGGCTCCCGCCGCAACCCGAGCCCGCCCAACTTGCGGCCCACAGGGCAAGGCGGCGTGGGGTTGGACGGGGAGGACAGGCGTGTGCAGGCCCTAGCCCGCGATCCCGCTGGCATTCCGCTGTAGGGCCCCCACCGTCCGGCTCCCACAGTGCACCGCGCACCCGCACCCGCAGGGCAGCGGCCCCGCATACATGGTGCCCGAGGATTCAGGCAGAGCTGGCGCCGCGGCATGCCGGTCAACGGGCGCTGCCCGCCACCGGGGGGTCCTCCAGCCCCTGGCCACCAGGTGCCGCACGGCCCCCGCACCCAGCCGCCCATCCCTGCCCACCCGCCGCCTGCCCACCCGCCGCCTGCCCGCCGACCCGCCCACCTGGTGCAGGAACATGGATGCGGTGGTGTGCGCCAGCCAGGTGGGCATGGGCGCGGCGAAGAAGGCCAGGCCGCGGGGCAGCTTGCCCGCGGTGTCCTTGATAAGGATCTGCAAGTTGGAGCAGCGCGGTCAGAGTGGTGAGGGTGGGGGTAGGTGACGGGGGGCGTGCAGCGAACCAAGCGCGACGAGGGAAGGCTGGCCCCGAAGCAGTGTGTCGGGGGCAAGCAGACCAGAGCGCGACTTTGTGGCGCAGGGAGCGCAATGGCCGGGTCTCATTGCACTGGCCAGCAAGCGTTTGAGCACTGGTGCCGGCGCGCTGTGCTCGCGACCCGGCCCTGTGCCCCAACCTCTGGCACACACACGCACACATAACCCCGGGACCCCCGCAGGGCCTCACACGCCAGGATGAACCATCAATCGACCATCACCCAACGCGCGTGTCTTCGTCCTGCAGCCCTGCGCTGCGTCGGGCGGGCCGAGGGTTGGTAAACCCTGAACCGAAACCCGCCCGCGCCCCGGCCCACTCCGTCCAACACAACCCGCCTGCCTGCCTGCCTGCCTGCGTGCCAACAGCCCCGCGCCCCCCTTCCGCGCCCCGGCCCACTCGCCTGGCGGCCGATGTGTCGGGTGCGGCCGGGCAGCGTGGGGCAGCTGTAGAGCGCCAGGATGAGCGCCGCACCGCCCACGTAGTTGACCTTGATCCGTGGGGGGGGGGGTGAGGGGGGCAAGCACGTACACATGGGGGCAATCAATGCCTTCCTTGCTGCAGGAAACGTAAGCATCGTTTCCTAATCCACATCCGGGGACAGGCAAGTCCCAAGAAGCTTCGACGCCTCCACGGGCACAGGCGGCACGGCCTTCCCGGGTGGCAGGTAGGGCTGGGATCCGGTGGCGGGGCCGAAAGAGGCCCGCGCTTCGGGGCACCGCTGCGCGTGTATAGAACCCGACCGAGGCCGCAATGATGGATCGGCACATGGGCGAGGATACATGACAACTGAGGGACTGCGGGCCCCATGACTGGAAGAAAAACAAGCGAACCTCCTCCCCGTTCATCGCTGCAAGTCGAACGTACCTCGACCGGGCAGCAATGTCCTTCCCTTCCCACCGCCGTGTGCCCCCACCACCCCTGCGCGGCCCCACCCCCCGCCTCACTTGACGAGGGAGGGCGGCAGGAACTCGGTGGTGCTGGACTCGACGTCAGAGGGCCCCGAGCGGGCCTGCGGTTGTCAGGGACGCCCATGAGGCGCATGTCGGGCGCCATCGGCAGTAACCCAGCACAGCGCAGAACCGGACACTGCGTTGTGCCTTGCGCCCATGACAGGTTAAACCCCGCACGAGCGAGGCGGCCGACGGGGTGCGGCGCGAGACTTCCCCCCCTCCCCACGCGCGACCGCCACCCGCCGGGCCGCCTGTCCGGCCTGTCCCCAGGACCCCGCCCTTCAGTTCGCCGGCGCCCCGGCCATGCAGGCGCTCCCCGACGCCCTGGGCGCCACCCCACCAGCCCTTCCCCTCCGCACAGACCACCACAAAGACCAATGGCCCTCATTATTGCTGTCCGACGCCACACGCTACGACCCGTTTTCCATCTTCATCGGAGCCTTCTTTCTCCCTCCTCCCTCCCCCCCACCCTATCGCCGCGCACCTTGACGCTGTACTTGAAGCCCCCGGTGGCGCTCGCGGGGCGCAGCTCGTCCACCGTGACGTACTGGTCGGGCGCATACCGGTTGCCTGCGGGGCGGGACCACCCGTCCAGCCACCCGGCCATCACAAAAGAAGCACACAGGCAGTGCAAAGGTAACAGCCAAGTTGCTGGGATGATGACATTTTGGGCAAGTACAACGGACGCCGGCGCAAGAGACTGCCCCCCGGAACCCCGGTGGTGCCGTGGGCACAGCATGCCACCGCACGGCCCTCACCCGCCACGTTGTGGTGCGAGACGGTGACGTGCGCCGGATCCGTCACGTTCTGCGGTCAGGGTCAGGGTCAGAGTCAGGGACTCAGGGTCAGGGTCAGGGTTGCACTCATCGCAATTACGGCACGCATAATGTGCCGGCGTCCCTTTCGCCGCGGCAGCCAAGCCACGGGGCGCGGCGAGGACCCTCGGCTGGCTTCCCATCTGGAGCCCCAACCCAGCGTCCCCTGTCTATGCTTCAGCAGGCAACCGCTGAGGCTACCATGCCGCTGTGCACGCCTCTCTGCCACGGCCCTGTCCCGATGAAGACGCCACAGCCCGCCAGCCCCACAGCCCCAGCACGGGACCCACGGACCGCACCCGATGTTGGCAACCAAACCAGAATCGAGTACGCGGCCCCTACGTCCGCGGCCCACACGCCGCAGCAACCCCTCCGCCCACCTCAATGAAGAAGTCGTGCGAGTAGGGCAGGTCCCGGAAGAACCAGGGCATGGGCTGCAGCCGCTCCGCGGGGAGCTCCTACGGGGCCCGGGCAAGGGAGAGGGTTGAGATGGGAAACGGGGGAGGAGGAGGGGCAGGGGAGGGACGGGGGTGAGGAAGGAAAACGGGGGAGGAGGAGGGGCAGGGGGGCAAGCGGTTGGAGGGTATGCTGAGTAGGAAAGCCCCAGGCGCGTGCACAAGGGGAGGGGCCGAAGGAGGAGCGGCGGGCGCGCAGCCTCGGCAGCGCATCCGTTGCCGCTGACCACGCATGTCGGCATGTGTAGGCTTAGATTGCTCCGTGTATCCCTTCCAACAACCGTACAACCTCGAGGTCAAGGTTGACCCCTACCCGCAGAGCACCAGCCGTTCCCGCGCATATGCCGTGGACCGTGCCCCCTCGCCACCCGCCCAAATAGCCGTCACGCATCCAGCCCGCCAGCCACACGGCCGGCCGGCCCACCGCCGCCGCCCACCTCCATCTCCGGGATGAGGGCGGGCGGCTTCTGCTTGCTCTCCAGCTCGCCCATTGCGCCTGGCTCGCCCCACACCCACAGCAGGCCCTGCGCCTCGCGGGTGGGGTAGGAAGTGGCGCAGCTCCTGCGCGGGAGCGCGGGAGGCGGGGCAGGGCGCGGGGCGCGGGGAGGCGCCACCCCAGG
>LSYV01000131.1:71400-85730 GCA_001584585.1 Gonium pectorale | reverse complement strand
AGTAAAAACAAAAAGTAAAAGTAAAGTTTACGCGTGATCATACACCATCGCGTGTGTAAAGGGGGGAGTATGGCACATGTCCTCTTGTTGAGGGATCACTCCCACCGGGGTTTTTTCCGACGGTATATCCACCACCGCCCCCTCCACGCCTGACTCACGCCCCTGGTCATGTGCCTGGAGTCAGCAGAGTGGCCATCACGGCTGGGCAGAGGCACAGCAGGTATCTGCTGAACCCACAGCCACGCTACTCATCCTGCCGCGCTCAGGGGCGGCGCCCTACACGCTGTACGTACCTCACCAGCCAAAACGTAGTGCATGTGGGCACAATCGCAGCTAAAGCCCGGCACAACCTGCTCCACCACGCCATCCCGCCCCGAGGCGAACCACACACCACCAATGGATACCCTGACGGTACAGACCTAGTCATGGTCGGATACCAGATGGGCCTCCTACGTGCTGATGTGCTACGCCGTGCACTGGGTCTCCCCGCACCGCCAAGCAACCCACACCCACCCACCCACACAACCAGACAATCCCCACACCAAATGGGTGCGGCAATGACTCCATAGCCTACAGCAACAACCGCCCGAACCTGCCCGACGCTCACGGACATGTGTCAAGACCGGCCTCTCCGATCACGAACGCAGGGAAGCCTACCTGCTGACGTATGTTGCAACCAGACGGCTGCGACACGACGCAGGCCTCGACATCTACACGGATGGGTTGGTCCAGACAGCCAAACGTGAGGATGGCTCAGACATTGCAGACGGGTGCTCGGCGGGCGGCAGTCGATGCGCACTCCAGAGAAACATGCCACATCAACGTTAACGCTGGCACCAACGGCTACCATACCATTACCAGATGCGAGCTCAGTTCCATCCACCAGGTGTTCCGCATGCGCGCCGGCTCGAGCGCGGACAGCCTCCCACTGACGATCTGGACGGACTCCGCAGCCTCGCTGTTCCTCATACGCAATATGGTCCATCAACCACACCTATTGCGCCTCAGCAAGCACAGAGACCTGCTAGAGAACATTGTCACGCTCCTAATGCGCAGGGCCAGCCAAGGCAGGAAAACGTCACTGCTGAAAATCAAAGCGCACTCCGGGGTAAAGCACAACGAAGGAGCCGATCGGGCCGCGGTTAAGGCTGCGCTAATGTCAGTGGACCCAGTGGGATGCCCGCGAGGAGTCAGATAATGACCCGAGGAAGCACTACTACTGGGTACAGAAAGTAGGGGCCGGCGACGAGTCCGGTCAGCCCTCCCCCTTTCCCATGATGACTACCTCCTGAGATTGTTTGTGCGCCAGCGTGTTAGAAGCCGTTGTGCCACGCCCTGGGCGCCTGTGTCTGCTGCCACCAAGCCCCCAACTGCCCCCTTCCCCGTGTTATGCGACTGCTTCCACCCACACCATGCCCTCCGTATCTTAAACCGCATGGGCACGCAGGTGGCATGACTGAGTTATGGGATTACGCGCATTGCCTGAGCAGCGCCCCTTCTCTTGATGTTTATAAGCACCAAATAAATGCACCGCCTCCCATGTCTATTTTCAGGTGGATTTATACAAGCGCTGACGAGGATCAACAGGATGCTGGTTTCAGAGTCCATCATCCAACACAATAACGCCGATGTTGATGGTAAATAATCGGAAATTGGTTTGATCTGTTTCGTTCAGTGTTTCTGAATCTTTGAGCAGAGTCTGTAGCTTGCTACCCATGTCTGGCTTGCCTGCCTGCGTACGCTTTGATCGAAACACAAGCTGCGCTAATTCGTGCACGTTCGATTTTGTTAATCCAACCGTCAATAATTAGTTCTCGTTCCGTACAGTTCAGAGGAATGGGAGATTCGCATGGTGATTGTATCGATCCCATGAGTATTTCCCTGACCCAGCACCCGCTTAAGGAATTCACTCCGCTGTCGACCCAATATTTTCCGACGCCCTTTACCCATTACCCAGGAGGAGCAGTCTCAACAAACAGCATTGAGGAACTCACGATTCGCGATGGCAGCCTTATTCAGGGCAATTCGGCAGGCACGGATGGCGGCTTCATTTCTGCTCAGTATGCGAAAATTGTCGACATATCTTCAAGCAACCTCACGGACAATTCGGCAGGGGGCTCTGGAGGTGTTGTTGCTGTCACGAAACAGCCGTTCAACAGCTTGCTAATTTCTCGGAGCACCTTCCAGCGTAACGTCGCAAAGCAGGGCAGCGGGGGTGCCATTCATGCCCGCATGGCACGAGAGGTGCGTGATACTGGTAGAAAGAAATTGTGGTTTTGAACCACAGCATGCCGTACGTAACCTCGGTATGTCCCCGCACAGGCCCTTGCCAACTTGGGGTCAGCGAGCAACCTGACATGGACCATGACCGTGTCTGGTGGCACGCTATTCGAGGGGAATGGCGCCTTCACCGACGGAGGGGCGCTCAGCATCACAACAGAGGATGTACCACTGGAGGATGTCGCACTGGAATCAGTAAATCTCACGGTGCGGCAAGAAAGCTCCAATCAATATAAATCATACCTGTGGTCCGGAGTTTGACACTAGTGCTTTGTCGCTAGGTGATTTGCTCAAAAAGGCGTGTTCTCTTGCTTCCAGGTTTTCTTTCAGGACTCTGGCTTCAAGGCAAACTATGCGATTGGCTCGGGTGGTGCCATCTACTTGAAGAGGCCAACCATCCCTAACTTCTCGGTTAACGTTGCCATCCAGAACAGCTCTTTTGTTGCAAACATTGCCGGGGCAGAGCAAGACCAAGTGGCCATTGGCTCAACTGGAGATGGGGGTGATGGGGGTGCAATATTCATAACAGAGGGCTCATCCAATAATTATACAATAAGCCGGCTGGACAGGAGCAATGCGACTGCCTCATCAAGGTTAAGTGCTTCGCAGCGCGGCCTCCTGGACGCCAACGATGGAGAGATTACTGCGGACAGCCGAGCAGCGTGCACATTGCGGCTCACAGGAGGTTCGGCCTTCACTCTGAACGGCTGTAGAGACAGTGGTGGAGCGGTCGCTGCCTTGTCTTGCGACGTTGAACTGGCTGATGTCGCCTTCAACAACAACACCTCAGGCCTTGATGGAGGAGCGGTGTACATCCTGGATACCGCATGCAGTGCCGCGTCATCCACATTTACTAACAACAGTGCAGTCAGGCACGGGGGTGCCATATATGCCCGACCAGGTGTCAAAGGCTTGCACGTGACTTTCACAGATATGTTGGCCAACTCCGCGACCTACGGCGGGGCAATGTACTTGGCTGGTGGTGGTGCAGCAGGGACATCGTCCGTGATCGCCGTCACAGCTGAGGGCAACCGTGCGAGCCTGGACGGCGGGGCTGTCATGGTTAGCTGCGAGGCTGGAGGCAGCGCAGCGCAGAACTGCAGCGCTGTGAATATCATTGGTAGCAACATGACAGCGAACACTGCTGAGTCAGGCCGTGGTGGGGGAGTCTTTGTGGCATCAGGAGCGTACATGGAGCTGCGCAACAGTCGCTTTAGGTGGAACCGTGCTTTCCTCGGCGGGGGCCTGGCCACAAGCTCCTCGAGCCATGTTCGGCTCAGGAACTGCGAGCTTGTAGCCAACACCGCAGGGGCCGGTGGCGGGGCGTTCTTCGAAGGCCCATTTGGTAATGCCCAGGCCTACCCTGTTGTCAGTATCTTTGAGAGCGTCCTGGTCGGCAATAAGGCTCTGAGGAACGTGTCTGTACCGGCAGAGTTGGCGTCCAACGACCGGTTCAGGGGTCATGGTGGGGGAGTTATGGCGACAGGCAGCGTCTCCATCCTACTCAGCAACTGCTGCCTTGGTGGTAATAGTCAGCATATGCAGATGTGCCTATCCCAGACCACGCCGCCCTTACTACGACCCGAAAATCCTGAATATGTTCCACCCAATGCTGCTCTGGTCGGGACAGCTGTGGCATCTGCGCAGACCTGCAACATCACTTGGCGCCCTGACATTGCCAGCTATTGGCGCCTCAACATGCTGCAGACCAACAATGCATCTGAGGTATGCTTGCAAACCTGTCTGTGTGCGGACTCGAGCTAGTGACCGACCGGCACTTTGGACCCTTCTGGCCAGCACCGGGGCCTCACAGATACCTGGCTTGAGTCGGTGGAGGGCCTGTACAATAGCTATCACCTCTTTTTTTCTTTGACTAACAATGTTTATCGTATGGATGCAGTTGGAAGCCAAACTGCTCAAGGGTCCTCCTGACTATGGCTGCTGGCCGCTGTTGCTGCATGAGACACGTCTGTTGAGGAGCTCGGTAGGACATGCAGAGGAACACGTGGAGTTCATGGGATTTGCGCTCACCGACTTGCCACTTGTTCACTCGCAAGAATTTCATGTATATCTCCTCTACCTGCAGGCCGCAAGCACAGTATGGATGCAACACCCCCAGACTGCAACTGTGCAGACCAGCTGCACGTTTGGTGCAGCGACCGGTCTGAAAACAACAGAGCTTACAGAATGTCAATCAAGTAGCTCGACACCGTGCAGCAAGCAGGTATTTGATGCTCTGAGGAGTTGTGTAGTCTATGAGGAACCGGGGCAGGTGCTGGCGGACCTGCTTGATGGCCCCCCCACCACTTTAGTGGCCGAGTCCCAGCCAAGAGAGTTGCTGCCAGGCCAATCCTACAATCTGTCAACTCGACTCTACAACGGCTTGGGCCAGCCTGTTCAAGGTGGTAAGTGCCTCTTGCTGCTTGTTTTTCTCGAACGAAGTCTTCCTGCATCAGCTTTGCACCATAAACTCCTGGTCCCTCCACCTTGCAGACTATTCTGATACATTCGATATTCGTGTGAACGTGGCTATTTTACCGGTAAACAGCATTAGCATTGAGAGGCCCGCGCAACTGGAGGCGACCATTGGTGATGGTGCTTTGACAGCATCTACCAAGAAAGGCTTGGCGACTTGGCCGCTATTGACCGTGCGAGCCTGGCCGGGTGCCTACCGGCTGGTGTTCACTCCTGTCAACACATCTGAGGGACATGTGCTGGTGAGGGAAATGGGCTACTGTTCGGATCCTTTGTGTGTGTTTTCCTTGCGTGACAGCGTGCTCGACAGTGTGTCCGATTGTGAGGTGGTGCTAGGTGTGGCCATGATGTAATGACTTGGAGTCTACCGCCCTGCGACGAATGTGTACAAGTTTTTCCAAGTTCTTAACCCAATCCCGCCCCCAGCAGGTTGCGACAACAAACATAAGCGTAAACATCGCTGGGTGCAGGCGTGGCGAGGCCCCCGACCTCAGTCGGTCAAAGGCGCCAAACCCTTACTCCTGGGTCGGCTGCGTGAGCTGTGAGCGAGGACGCTTCAGCCTGTGGGACGATGACCGAAACGCACTCAAGGCAGTTTCCGAACCCAAGGTACATTTCCTAGTATGCAACGGTGCTACGGTGAAAAACATCTTGCAGATATGGAGTCCATTGCAGAGTATATATCTAGCACAGGCCGCCCTGCCTGAATTCCATGCATCCCTCGCTCAGGAGTGGGTGGACAACATCACCCGCGATGGTGTCAAGTGCCAGGGCTGCCCGCCCCACGCAACATGCCCCGGAGGCGCTATCCTGGTACCAATTGCAGGTGAGGACAGCTGGAGCGAGCGACCCAGTGTACCTATGTGTGCTCTACATGCTCGCCATCATCTTGCAGAACTGTCTGAGCATGCTGTTGCGCATGTGGAGCAACAGCATGCTCATGCAGTTCTGCAAGATGATGGCGAGCAGGGCAGCCTACCCTAGCTGGATAGCCTAGCCAAGTGATGCCGTGTACATTGTACGGCCACGCACGAAGTTGTGAGGGGGTGGCCCCATTTCCTCGCCCCTAATGGCCCCGCCCCGCCCAGGCTACTGGCACTCTGCCCCAGACTCGGACCTGTTCCATCGCTGCCCCAAGGATGAGGCGTGCGGGGCGGCCTCAAAACAGCCCGGTGACGCCTCTGTCAGCAGCCTGGCGTTCCCACACTCAATCAAGGTGTGTATGTCTATCTATCTGGTGTGGGGGTTATCCCCGCAGTACATAGTGGTCCAGTAGGGGAGATGCTTCAGGGGAGAATATGGGGGGTGGGGAGGGACTCCTGGTTGCGCTAAGACGGAGCTAGGCAAGTAAGGGAAAAGCTTCAGTGAAGCTTTGAAAAGGGCGGAACCACACCGATGTGTGCGGTCTGTGACATGCAGGTGGACGGTGGGCTGCGGAGGTAGGTCTGGTGCGGAGGCTGAGGGCTGGTTGCTCGGTTGCGTACATAGGCACCGACCCGGTCCACTGTCTCCACTGTCTCACAATGTAATCCCCGGCCTCATCATCAGGTGTTTAGTGCCCGAGATGGGGAGCTCATCGTTGCCAACACCACCGGCATCAACTCCACAAATGCATCATCAACGCCAATCGTGCTGGGTCTTGCAGCATCACCGGCAGATGACCCACGAAGGAAAGACTGGTCTGCGCTGGTCGAAACGGGCACCAGCCTGGACGAGCGGAGTGGCATGTTGGCCCTCTGCCAGATGCTCGGGTACCGCCCCGACCTGCAGGCGATTTGGGAGAAGCTAGCGAGCAACCTGAGTGCCAGTCTGAACGCCGGCGATTCAAGCCGTGTCTTCCTGAACATCTCTAGCTGGGGTTTATTGCGTGACCTACCATTATGGAGTTGGATGTTGGGATGTGCGCGCATGCGCCTTGCACACCCGACCGTGTTTCCAACACCCCCGGTCAACGCAACTACTGTCTACCAGCACCTGCAGTGTGCCCCGGGCTACACAAGCAACTTGTGTGCGGCCTGCGAGCCGTGGTACTTTATCAATGCCGAGTTTGAGTGCAGGTATGTTGTGCTCAATGCCTGGCTTCTTGAATCCTAAGTAATGCAAAAGTGTCCGTGCGGACTTCGCCCACAACACTCAATGATGGCCGTTTCCTGCTGTGAACAGGGCCTGTCCTCCGCTATGGAAGAACAGCCTTTTGGCAGTGCTAGCGTTCTTGGCCAGTATAGTTCTGGTGTTGTACACGTTGTTCACCAACCTTGATGAGAACTACAGTGATGATGAGGAGCACAATACAGGGCAAGCCACGGCGGGAGAGGCCTCACTGGGCGACCTAGTCAAGGTACTGGCTCCAATGTTTCTCGTCAACGAATGAAGCAGAGGCTTACTTGGCACTGTCATTTCTATCTGTGGACCGACTTGCCGACGAGGCGTGTATTCCCATTGCAGGTGGCCATCGTACACGCCCAGTACTACATCATCATCATGCGCCTGCCGGTGGACTACCCCAGCGACATGGCAAAGCTGTCCGGGACATTGAGTGCAATTACTGGCGCAGAGAATGCCATCGCTTATAGCTACAGCTGTTTTCTCCCAGCGGATGCCAGCGACGGCCAGGCGCGGACTCAGCTGCTGGGTGCATTGTTGGTTCCGTTCGCTGTTATTGCTACAAGCATGATCGTCTGGGGAGCCAGGTACGGACTTCATGCTGTCAAGGATGTGGCGGTATTGTGTGCTTGCCATGTGATAGCCATGTGTGCACGTATGTATGTGACTAAAGCCAGGCTGGGCCACTGCCAACTTGCTTTGATCTTCTTTTGTATCGCCCATACCACAGGTTTTTCTTTTTGAGCTCTGCTAAGTTGCGAAGGATGCGAAAGGACCGGTATCTCGGGGCAAGGCTCGCGGCGCTGGGGGCTGAGGACGTTACAGCTGCGGAGGCTCGCATTGATTCGGTCATTGAGCAGGAGGCAGGCGGTTCCACTGTGAGCAAGGCCGGGGACGTGCAACCGGTATCACCTGCTGAGGTGTGCCTAGCTGCTGATGCCAATGACAGGGCGGACCCTCAGCAGCATGCAAGGCCAGAGGCAGCTCAAGGGTCAAGTATCCTCGCTGTGGGCACTTTCATGGATGGTGATCCCCGGCTTTGTTTGGGAGGCGTGGATGGGCTGCACGACCCATTGAACTCGCCCAAGCAAGGCGGCATGCGGGGCGCAGCGGAGAGCAAGCAGTCATCAAGCAAGATCGCCAGCCGTTCCCCCTCCAGCCAAGCCCTCCGTAAGCTCTCCACCCTGCTCCACAGCAGCAACTTCTACAGAGTGCTGTCCCAGGCAGACGCAACACTGGGCCTGAGCACACAGCTGTGGGTTATGGGAGTCATTGCCGTCTTCATCCTCTATCCAGGCTGGGCGCAGGCGGCGCTGAGCGTGTTTGCTTGCTACGAGCTCGACGATGGGCAGACAGGCCTCTACGCACAGAACCAGAAGGTAACAATACATCGGGCCGCCTTTGCCTAACGGGCTAGCGCATGACACGTCGCTCGGAGCCCATGTGCTTCTATCGCCGCCCCACCCTGTATGTGTGCAACTCCCGGCGGCCGCTTATGCTTATGTATTTGATTGCGACCACCATTCAGTAGCAGCCATTGGGCGTCCAGTGTACGTACGGTGCTGCCACCGGTAGGTGTGGTGGTCTGATCGCTACAAGGCCGGCTGCGCCGCTCTGCTGCAGGCCGCCTGGCGTCACGGCTACTGGGTCCGCGACATGGCGCAGGAGTGCTACACGGGCGTCCACCTGCGGCTGTACGTCCCCATCGGCATTGCGTCCGTACTCGTGCTGTGCCTGGGGCCCCCGCTCGCCTCGTTCCTCATTCTGTGGTACCACCGAGCGGAGCTGGAGTCGAAGAGTGTGCGGCAACGGTACAGCTTCCTCTACGCCCGGTACAAGTGAGAATCATGAAGGGCGCTGGCCGATAGAGTATGGGTCTAAATGTTGCCATTTCAGATGAATTTCAGATGAATTTCAGATGAATTTCAGATGAATAGCAGCTTGTACTTATTGGCGCATTTGCTGCGTAAATGCGGCAGCGTGAATGTCAGCAATCGCCGTGCAATCACTGTAGCATGACTGTAAGCAAGCATGCGCGTGGTTAAGGAAGGTCCGTGCATGGACGCAGGCCCCGCTTCTTCTGGTGGGAGAGCGTGCTGATGCTGGAGGAGCTAGTGCTGGTGGCGGTGGAGGTGTTTGGCCGAGGCTTGAAGTCGGTTACCCACCAGATTTTAGTCATGCTCACCGCCTTCATCGTCATTTCCGCCATCAACATCACCTGCAAGCCCAACAGGCTCCGGGTCATAACCATGCTCGAGTTCATGTCCATGACGGTCCTCAGCCTGACCGTCTCGCTGAGCCTCTTCTTTGTGGTCGACGAGGGTCTCAGTGATGCCGATGAGGTGGGCAGATCCATAGCCAGCTAGCTAGGGCCCGACTTCCGTGCTCGGGTGACATGGCACCGAATAATGGAACCATACATGTATGTGTCAAGCAGTGCCTATCGGTTTCGCAGATGCCAAATGCAAGTGTGCAAAGAGTAAGTTTAGATGGGCCGCATTTTCAGCAACCTGTCGTGTGCACATGCTGCCTTTGCTGAGGTTGAGTCTAACTCGCCTGGTCCCACTAGTGGTGGGGCCAGATGGCGGAGTGCTGACCACGACATGCTTGACGACATGTGAGCGCTAAGCACTGCGCGCAATGTCAATCACACCCAGGGGGCCGCAGAACACATAACGCCCCATCCCTGTCCCCTTACTTGAACCATGCAGACATCCGTGGGTGCGCTCATCCTGACTATTAACGTGGTGCTGCTGGCGACCTTCCTGGGGGTGCTGCTGCGGGGCTCCTGGGGCAAGCTGAGAATCACAGCTTCCCGAGCGAAACGCATTGTTTTGGCAGCGCTGACGAGAAGGAAGGGCAATCACGGCGCTCACAATGGAGTGTCGCCTGCTGGTGGTGATGGTGAAGCGTTGGCCCGCCGGCCGCAGGAGGCTTCTGTTGATGGCCGGAGGCCTGGCGCTGATGAGGAGGAAGGGCACCACTGACAGCGCTCGGCCAAAAGTGCGGCACATGCGGCCTGCTGCGGTTGATGATGGGACGCAGGCCCTGCCGCATCAGGCTGCGGACTAGCAGGCCGATAACAATGTTGAGCTCGCCAGTAATTCATCGGTTGTCCCGTTGACCAGTAAGTAGTAAAAGGCCGGGCATCATGGACTGCACGCTCGCTGTGTATGCTCATCTTTGCTTCCTCGTTTTGTATGGAACGGACGCTAAGCGCTGCAATCGCTTCACGCACACCAGGTTATGCATTCGCCCATTCAATTTACCTACATACATGCACCGCTTCTGGTGTACTCGGGTTCGTGAGCGCAAATGCTGTGAGCTGAGGAGCGATGTGGGTAGCTGGTTTCGGTAGCCAAGGGGTAAAAGCATCCTGCGACGCATGCTCGCAGTTGGATGGTACCCCGCACCCGGTATGGCCCGATGTGCACGTCTCACATCCGGGAGTCATCACATCCAAGGGGAGTCCTCACATCCAAGGGCTGTTTCGGCCATTATGTATATGCGTGCACATGCACGGGGCCGCCGCAGTGAGCCTGCTGCTTCGAATGGCTGAAAAGACCATTGTGACGGGTTGAACGTCTATGTTGTGTATCATTTGCGACCTAACTACCTGGCGATTACTTTGGAGTGAGCGTGCGTTGAATGCTTTACCTGATAGTTGCGCTAGCCGCTGCGCTAAATGATGCGTATGAATACTCATGGTGCTATTGTGTGGGGCCCTTCAGTGTGGTTGGTTGGGCGTACGTGGAGGTTCCTAGCAGTTGTACGGCAGCAGCACCGGCCGGTTGGCGCGCAACAAGCCGGCGTCAGGGATTCTGCCTAAATACTACTACAGAGCTGGTTGCTGTTTAGTGCCAACGTGTGGTGGCCCCACCCGCCCATCCAGTTGCCTGCCCGCGTGGTTGCGGTTGGCTGTGGGCTGCGTGGGCGTCGCGCGCCAGAACGCTTGTTGTGCCTGGCCCCGCCTGTGCCGGGCGTTGGCTTAGGTTTTCCCCGCGTACGTGCTCTTCGTGTTTAAGGCCCTCGGCTGAGGTATATTCGCTTCCTAAGACCCGTAGCGTCAAACCTAGTTACGATGAGAGGAACGCAGTGAACGCAGAAACAAACATGGGCGACGCGGATTGAGGAACTGGGCATGGTGGGGCTGAAGAAATGCCTCCTATCTTGCGTTGTAGGTTGGTGAGCGATGGATCCACGGCGATGGATCCACAACAACCTCACAAGCCCCTGAATGCACATCGTACCCAATCGCAAATAATCCGGTGCTCTCACCCCCACTGTGTGTAAGCCCCCAAGTAATCCCTTCCCACCCGGTGATCACGTGGCCGAGCCTGCGTATGCGTGTGTCATCCATCCGGCATGCATGCCCGTGCCCGGAGGGTGCGACGACTCACCGGACGCAATGCGACGGGCGTGTCAATACTGCCAAGCCCATCTATCGCTTCGAAGCTATTCGGTTGGCTGGGTTGCCGCTCGGTCCATGAACCGCGAGCCCTGAGCAACCCACTCCACGACCGTGCCAATGGGCCGACGTATGCACAGCTTCGACCAATGAATTGGCTTGGTTTTGGGACCATTTCTCCCAATTCGAGACACTGGAGAATAACGCGGATGTTGAAATAGTAGACAGCCGCCCAGGGGCAGGGGAAATCGCGGATCACTAGTCAAAGTCCCTTGGGTGCGTGCCCTATGATCATTCCACGCCCTTCAGCCGGGTTGGAATTACGCAGGCCCCCAACTCCCTGTACGTCAAGGAAGATATCACGGCTGATTTTGCATGAAAAGCTTCGAGTCCCAGTCACCTTGTCCTATCTCATCACCTTGTCGTATGGCTCCAGCACCGGGTTTGTTTGCCCAAAGAACTGCAGCAGGTGCTGAAGAGTGACTGCTATAATTGGTCCAAGTACCTGCGGGCTGGGTCACGGATGGTAGCGTGTTGCTTCATTGCTCCTTTTCATCTGCATAAAGATATAACTGACATGCAACATGTGGAACTATCAACCTTGCCTCTCCGCGGCCACAACCCCGGCCGCCGCCACATTCACACTCCCGCCGCAGCGAGCCTCCGTCAGAACGCCGTTTCCGGAAGTGCTCGCTGACTAAGCTGTCTGAGCTCTCCACCTCTCGACACCGCGGCCTTCCCAAACCTCTACTTATTTCCGCAACCGTACGACAGGGGCTGCCTGCTGACTCCACATGTCCGGCCTACTGAAGCCGTTCTCCCCTACGGGCCCGACCTCATCCGACATGGGGATTCTTTTCCATTGTTTTCTGTGCCAGCCGGGCCCCGATAGCCCGGATCTCCCGGCCCTCCACATGTTGTTAGCGTCCCGGACATGCGGGGTCGTCCGCGCATCCCCTCGGGCCCGCCCCGCCGCCCAGCATCAACTTCCATCCGGCACAGGTTCAGCGGCCCCACCGCTGTCTCAGCCCAGCTGCGGCCGCTGCAACCAGGATGCCAGGACCGCCCCCACCCCGCCAGGACCGCCCCAGCCGCCGCCAGCATCTCGTCAATCCAAGGGTTGGCGCCGGCTCCGGGGTCACTGCCAGCAGTGGTGCCGGCGCCAACAATGGCCTGGCGCCCTGGATTTCAGCCGCGCCCCGCCCCACCGCGCCTCACCATGTCGCTGCGCTGGATTGCGTCGGCATCCCCCGCCCCACCCGCCACCCGCCGGTGCCGGCAGCCTGCGGTCTGCGGCCCCCATGCCCTTTCCCAGCAGCCGCTGCCTCCCGTGCCTGGCTTCGGCTGCGCGCCAGCCCGCCGCCTCCGCTGCCAGCCGCCCCTCCGACGCTACATCGTGGGTATGCCCATCGGCTGCGGCTAGGGTGCGACCGGGCGGGCCATACACGTTCCAGCTCCTCGCGCTGAGCCCCTGTGCCCGGCAACACGTTCGGTCACGTACGCGGGGGTCAACGGTTTGGTGGGTCGCGAGGCACGACCCCCACCCGTGGAAGCCGAGGAGCTACTGCTGGAGCTGGTGGAGAGAAGGTTTTCTAAGGCCCCACGCCATGTGGTCGCACAATCCTAAGCAAGATGCGGAAGGAGCGAGGCGTGGCTACATTGCGATGTGGCTGGACTTGCTGACAGCAGCAGACAGACAAACTTTGCTACAGTACCCCCGACGCTGGGGAAACCGGCCTGCCACCGGGACTTTACTGCGAGGAGAGTACAGGCAGCAAGGCAACACCAGCAGACAAACCAAGCAATGAAACAGTAGCCGGGTTACCCAGTAAGTGGGCCCGTGGCTGGGCATGCAAAACCCACACACGGGCCGTGCACAATAGAGGCCCGCCACCCAACATGTCCACGCACTAACCTGCGCCATCCCGAAGCCGCTCGTCCCGACCACGAGAGTCACACATGAAGCACATACAGGTCGACAGGCCCACGCTCAGGTATCAAGCGATCAGGAAAACAAGGGAGACCACAACGTCACTCCGTGCACTGCAGGCACGCATCCGGTCACAACCCGCAGCACGGAAAGGGTGCCCAGCAGACACCCCATCCCACCCTATTGCGGCAAACTAGGCAAACCAAGGTCAGCGAAGTCGCGCCGCAGGGACCAAAACTACTTCACCACCACGCTCTCCTGCATCACAGCGAGGACAGCGGCAGCCGAACCCTGGCTGTAAGGGGGCGAGCGGCCTACGTGGGCGCACAGAGCGCCGCGCCCACTCCAGGCTATTAAGCACCGCCAGCACAAGAACGTCCCACACACATCCCACCACCCGACCCTCGTCCGGCGAGACACCCAGCCAGAGGTGCGGTCGCAGCACCAGACAGTGGCACCGTTCCTCTACCACAGAGTAGGGCAAACCATACAGCAAACCTGAGCTTTCCAGCGAGCCCGCTCAGACAGACAGACTTCGTTACAGTACCCCCGACGCTGGGGTACCCGGCCTGCCACCGGGAAATCACTGCAAAAGTACGGGCAGCAAGGCAACACCAGCAGACAAACCAAGCAATGAAACAGTGGCCGAGTGCTTAACCCAATCAGGGGGCCCGCGTCTGGGTTGGGAAGAAATCCACGCACGGGCCGTGCACAATAGGGGCCCGCCACCCAACAAGTCCAACCATGTCTGTGGAAACACTAACCCGCGCCGTCCCGGAGCCAGTCCCGCCGACCACGAGCGGCAAAAAGCACATAGCGGTCGACAGGCCCACACACAGGTATCAAGCGAGGTGGCAAACAAGAAAACCAAGGGAAAAACGAGAGAGACCAATGCGTCACTCCGCGCAGTGCAGGCGCCCCCCCCAGTGCCCGCTCCCACCTGGAGTGTTAAGCCGCGCGACGTATGGATAGTGAGAGACTTAGCACTGTGGCATGAAATCGTGTCGGCCCTGAGTGCGGGTTCGAAACCCTCTGACCACAATTTTGATAGCGGTGCTGTGGTCCGCGCTCCAGGGGAGGGCGGTGCTCCAGGGGGGAGCGGGGTGAGAGCATTCGGGCCAGTAGGGCAAACCA
>LSYV01000131.1:44796-58483 GCA_001584585.1 Gonium pectorale | reverse complement strand
CGCATGCTACTGTTGAGCGATGTTAGCCGATGTACCATTAGCATAAATGGCGTACTGGCATTGAGGCCCGCGGCCCACGGTGGGTGATACCTGCGTGCACACGATGGTATAAAACACTGCACTGTTGACGACTCTTGTGGCGGCCGATGAAAGGGGGGGCGTTGCCATCCAGAAACCAGTTGACTTCTTACTTGCACGCATCTCTCCTGACCGACCCCCAACGATGCCAATCAACTCCCATAAATGCATGTGTACCCATCTACCGCAGGTCGCCCCGTCCCCATGCATTGCCCTATCCCGTACAGGCACACAATACACCTCACCTGCATCGACCAACCCCTCCCCGTGTGACTCAGTCGTCCGCAGGTCGCCCCGTCGGAGCTGCTCGCAATGCTGTCCACCGAGCCAGCGCTTCGTAAGCCGCCGGGCGGCGGCAGCGACATTGGCGGCGACGCAGCGATGGCTCTGTACCTGGCGGCTGCGGAGGCCCGGCTGCAGCAGCTGGGTCCGGGTGCTGACGGCACTGTGGCCTTGAAGGTGGGGCTAGCTGTGGGCTGTTGCGGCAACGTGATGTGCTCGGCGCTGTGCTGTGCTGAAAAAAGGGAACGCTGCAATTGGGGAGCCACACCTCTACGGACATACGCACCCAAAGGCACGCTGTTTACCGTGCGGGCAGCGTAGCGGGCATGAGGTCTGGCAGCTAGAAACCCTTTTACGTTATTTTGCTTTGCTTTACTTTACTTTACTAGGGCAGCTAGGAAGTAACATGAGGGTGGTAGGATGTGTTGGCTTCAGCTCCATCCAATGGCATCATCACTCACTCGCACGGCTAAACATAGAGCGATACAGCGCAGAAAGGGATCCTTGCCCGTACGTGGACCTACATGAAGTGTGTCGGTCGCCTCCTAGCCTCCTGGCCTCATTTGCGCCTCCAGACTGCGGTTGACACAGTCACCCGCCGTTAGATAGTGGGCGAGGAGAAGGGTTCGTTCGATTGCCTCTCTTGCGACCTTGTTCATGGCGCGCGTCCCCCGCGTCCCCCTCCGCGCGTCCCCCATGGCGCCCCCCTCAGCCCGACCTAAGGGGCCATGCCTGTGTTCTCTTGCTAACAACCCCAACTATCGCTCTGCATGTGCATGTGCATGTGCGTATTTGAAAGCATGCGTGTCGATAGTAACTAGTGGCCGTATCTGCTCATTGATTGTGCACATTGATCATACACCTGCCATAGCTGCCCACTTCCCCACCCCTGTGCAAAGTGCATTATTGCGTGTGTGTGAAAGCGTGCACGCATGTCTGTCATGTGGCGCAGGATCTTGCAGCGGCGCTCACACGCGGCGGTGGCAGCCGGGCACTGCTGTGCCCGAGCATCCCTAAGGAAGCAGACGACCCTGGCTGGCCTTCCCTTAACACCACCAACTCCACCAACGCCGCTGGCTCCGCGCCCCCCGATCCGATGGCGAGGGTGGTGGGGCCGGGCTGCCCCTGCAGCCTCATAATTAACGCGCCTGCATTCCGCTGCCCGGCTGGCTACCGCTGCTCGCGGCCTGCCTACCCGGGCACCTCGCTGGACTACGTGTCCCCGGGCGGAGGGGACGCCACGTGGGCCAGGATGCAGGGGGCCTGCGTGCCGTGCCTGCCGGGGCAGTACTGCGCCGAGGGGACGGCGGTGGTGCCCAGAAACAGCAGGGAAAAGGACGTACCGGTGGGTGCGACGATTGAATGAATGGGGGGCAGGGGGCAGACACGGGGCTACAAAACAACCAGCTCATAGCACGACATAGCACATAGCACGACATACCGGTGGGTTTGGCCAATGGTGGACGGGGGAGTGACAAAGGGTTAATAGCAACCGGCAGGCATGTTTGTGACCACGGTGCGATGAACACCTTACGGCTTTATCAAAGAATGGCTCATGTGCAACCACTGTTTATGTGGAGAAATACCAGCACCGAGCGTAGCTCTGGCGTATAAAAACATAAAGGAGGGGGCCTACCTGGGAGGCCCGCCACGGTGAGGCCAGCCACCGCGTCCTAGGCGGGCCTTTCCCACCAGAGGTCCTTCATTTAGTTACATATATGGGATCACTTGAAGGATTGAGCGGGATCGAATGCAAACGGTGGACCTGATGCCACGTGCGTCTGCTGCCTTAAACGCCCTGCATTCCGCACGCACCCTATCCCTGCGCCTCCCTGCTGCAGGCTGCCGAACCAGATGAGCTGCTGGCGTCTCTCGACTGCCGCGCCGGCTCCTACTGCCCCCACCCCGGGGTCAGGCTTGGCTGCCCCGCCGGGTCGTACTGCCCGCCGAGGGCCTTAGCGCCAACCGACTGCACCTGGTGAGGTTCATTAGTTCCGAAGCATGCAAGTGCGAAACGTATTGAGAATGCCGTGGTGTGCGCGCACGATAGATAATGTACAGCGACGCTGAATATGAAGATGTTTGCCAGTAGAAGGGGATCGGTGGGCTAGGCAACTGTCAGTGGTTGCCGAACCCAGGCGTGCAGACATGTTGCTCACTGCTTAAATGAATTCAGGAGGTTTCCAGCATTTCGTCTTGCGTCGCTTAGCCGCGGCTCCGCCGCGGAGAAGGGTACCTGCAAGCAGGAAAGAGAGTCTTCTGCGGGGGGATGGGGGGCGAGCCCTGATCCACCGAGCCGAGACTTGCCAGGGACTGTAAAATAGTTTGGCTCGGTCGTGCCGGGGTTTCAGATCTGACAAAAGGCAACTCGCGAATTAGCTAGCACCGACCGGTGCGACAACCTATGAATACTGACCTACCGACCTCGTACTGCCGTACTACCGGGCAGCACCGACGTGCACAAACCCTTGCCAGCCGAACGCAGGAAACCTTGGTTTCCGCTACTACGCTGCGCTTCGTGCGGCAACCGTCGTGATCCGTAGTAGAGTGATCTGTAGCACCATCAACCCATGAGGAGAAGGTTCAGCCGTTGACCCGGTCATGGCCGTTGGCCGTTGGCCCCGCCCCGGCCGCTGCCCCTGCCCCTGGCCGTTGGCCCTGCCCCGGCCGTTGACCCTGCCCCTGGCCGTTGGCCCTGCCCCGGCCGTTGACCCTGCCCCTGGCCGTTTGCCGTTGACCCAGTCCGCTGACCGTTGGCCCAGTCCGTTGGCCCTGCTCCGGCCGTTTGCCGTTGACCTGTCCGTTGGCCGTCGGCCCTCTCCGTTGCCCTGCCCCTGGCCGTTTGCCGTTGACCTGGCCGTTGGCACTGTCCTGTCCGTGCCGGTCCCAGCCTCGGCGGCCCCATGCCCGGGCGGCAGCACCACCCGCAGCTCGCCCCATCCAGGTACAGCTGTTGCGTTGGCGGGCGCCTTGGCCATCGGGGGAGTCGCTCCAGCCCTGGAGGTGCATCGTGTTCAAGGCCTACACATGCATGTGTGGTAGAAGAAATGCAGCAGTTGCATGAACGGAAGCTTGCGGACGGACGATAAACAACGTGCGCTTTTCACCACAACTTGCTGCTGAGCAGCCAGGGCAAGAGTCTTGGTACGTCAACAGTGTGCACGACACCGTGGTGGCATGTGTGGGGAAACGTCGGTCCACGCCATGTATAGCGACGCCAGCTACCTCCTTAACTTCGCTTAGCAGCTTCGTTGACATTTCCTGTGCAAGGCGCCTGTGCATGCATTTCTAGTGCAGCAATTTGCCGTCTGCGCGTTCATGGCGCACCTGGTCATGCAACGATGCCTCAACCTGTATCTCGTCCACCGTGTACGGCAACGCGCCGTGTTTGTACGGCAGTGTAAGCGTTGCGCATACCCCGCTGCACTGGGCCACCATGCTCTCCCCTGAAAATTAAATTAAATTTTTTTTAAATTAAATTGTTACATTGGGCGTACACACCAACGTGTAGTTAAGGAATGGGTGCGCTTTGGGCTGCGGGCACGACCCATACCGCCACCCCCATGCGCTTCCACAGCCTGACACATGGGGAATTTCTCCTCTACCGCCATGGGCACTATCGCAGCTCCTGCGCCGCACTATCGCTGCGGAACAACGACCTGTTCATTGCAACCTGCCGGAGACAGGCTCTCCTGCCTCAACCACAAGTCAACCAACCGTGCAACACCCCGTACGGTGCCAGTGGCGGGATTCGAACCCGCATCCTTCCGCCAACATGGGCGGTGCTTTACCAGTTAAGCTACACTGGCTGCTCTCCCCTGACACCTCAACGGTCAGTGTGGGGCTCAGGCTCAGATGCCAGAGGGTGCTCCTGCGGGCGTCAAATAAACAAATGGGGACATGTATGACGTTCGCATGGCCCACGCGGGTTCGGCAGGGCAGAAAGAAACGAGTCAGTATACGGACACACGTCGCTGCCGCTGTCTGAGGGTGTCACATGCGTGCTGCGTGGTGCGGTGTCGTCCCACTCAAAAATGGGATCTCCCGCACCCTCGCCTGCTGCGTGTGCGTCACCATCCCTCGTTTCAGTGTTGCTGTCCGACGCCTCTTCCTGCTCCGGTGTTGCGGCTGCGACATTCAGGAGCAGCGACTTGCCCCACAGGGGAATGTTGTAGCACCAGGGCCCCGGTGCTGGTAGCGGCTCCTCCCCGACGTCGTGCACGAGCGGCAGATGTCCACTATATATGCGCCCGATCAATGTGTGAATATGTGTGATTACATCTCCAGGCCAACGCTAGCCTAGGGCGCTACCCGTCCCAGCGCGAGGCCACCTCAATGCCGCGAGGCGAGGGGTGTGGGGGACCGCTGTTCCCCCTGGCCCAAGCCAGGGGATGGACAGCCTGCAGCCCGCAGCAACTGCAGCTGCCCTGCGAAACCCGCCGCAGTGCTGCTCCTCTGTTCGTCCGAGAAGCTGCTGCACACCTAAGTCCTTATGTGGACTGTGTACATGTGTGTATGTGCCGTTCCCTCTGGCGGCTGTATAGCATAAAGCTTACCCATCCCCGGCTCTGCCGCCCCACATCATCACCCGCCCCGCCCCGCCCCGCCCCGCCCCTGATAACTGGGTCCCCCCTTCCTTGACTCTGCAACCGCTTCCAGAAGAAATGAATGCGTAGAACCCTCTGCCCCTCCCTGCCTGCATCACTAACTCCCAACCATGCAAGCTAGCCAGCAGGGCGCAAACCAAGCACGTATTCTGTTTCAATTTAAACAAGAGCAATGGCCGAGCTGCTCAAAAGAAAGCAATGGTACTGTCCGCACCGCAGCCCCTGTGTAAGTATCCAAAATTCGAAAATCGCTTTCCAGCAACCGGGTTTGAAGAGTCAGAACCCAGGTTCTGCTGCGTCCGCCGCCGCGCTCCGGAACCAGAATGTTGCTCGCTCGGGCTTTGTAACCACGCTATCAATTCTCATTCTATCATGTAAACAGTCGACTCCAAGTGCAAGGGCGGGCGTTGCACTGCATATCGGGCATATCAGAATGAAGAGCTTACAACCGCACTTACCGTCTTAAAATAACTAGTAACACTTAATGATCGAGTAATGGGCCGCGGAGGTGGCGAGCTTCGCCGCTAGTCAAGACAGCCGAGGTGTGCTTGAAGCGGTCTGGGATGCAAGCAGCTGAAATTCAGGTTCAGTCGGTGCTCTCGCACGGACCGCTACCGCCCCCGCCCCTTGGCATGCAGCCCGATGACCCCACCCCCAACACAAGACGCCACGCACGCCCTTTCGTTGGCTGTCCTCACCAGCCAGAAAACCCACCCAAGCTCCTCACCCCCAGCCCCCACTCCATGCACACCCGGCTCCTGTAGGGGGTACACCCCCCAGTAAGCGTGCCTCGCAAGTTGCCTTATGACGCCCCCCCCCCCGCCCCTGCGACCAGGGCACCCAAGCAACCAAGCCCCCCCCCCCCCCATTTTGCACTCAAGGCACACCCCAGTCTCTCATCGGGCGGGGTTAGGACCCGTGTTGCCCATTTACAATGATTGAATATGCCCCGCCATCTATCCGACAGTCTCCGTTTGGGAGAACCAAACACCCCTGACACCTTGGTCCGGATGCACCGGCGGCTATGTTGCCTGCTCTCCTCAGCCGCTGAGTGAGAGCCCCAGGGCTCCCAGTGAAGGAAGCCAGGGTGCCCTGGTGAAGGAAGCCAGGGTCCCCTGGTGAAGGAAGCCAGGGTGCCCTGGTGAAGGAAGCCAGGGTCCCCTGGTGAAGGAAGCCAGGGTGCCCTGGTGAAGGAAGCCAGGGTCCCCTGGTGAAGGAAGCCAGGGTGCCCTGCTTCATCCCTTCGTTCTATTCTGTTCCAAACCCATACACCCCCCTCCCTACGTACGCTGCTCCCGCTGCAGAACTCCTGAGCCCCCCCCCGTCCTTGGCCTCATGCTGAAGCCCTTCTTAGCTGCATGGGCAGTAATGGCGGTAAGTCGCTGGTGCTGTATGTACCGACTCTGCTAGAAACCACACCTCCTGCTGGACACTCTTAAACGGCAGACTGCTGTGGGCGGGATCGTATCGGAGCAGTACCCCCGGGAGCAGCACGGGTTCGTTGTGGGATAGCTGTGATGCACTCTGCTGTGTCTATCCAACCCCCCCCCCCCCATATGCGTGTCATGTTACGTATTCCACCGGGAACCAACACAAAAACTTTGCCCGTGCGCAACATTTAGCAAAGCCGAGCTGCGTAGTGTGTACTCAACAGCGGCCCCTCACTACCCATTCCTTCCTCCCCATCGATGCCCTCCTCTTCCGCCTCCACCTGGCCCCAATCAAGGCTCTCGCGGTGGCTGGCGCATCAGCCCTCCACGAGCCGTGCACTCTTCACGTGGACTGCGGCGGAGGAGCCGCCCCAACAAGGTGCGAGGGTGTGTGGGTGCGGGATCAGAGACAATAATGTACAGCTGCAGCGAGAGGCAGAGGGGCCCGCCCCGCATCGATCTTTGGTTGGTCAGCCACATCCAGAAGGTGCGACGTTTCCAGCAAGGTGCGTGGGCGGGTCAGTGCAAGGTAAGGCAAGGCAAGCGAGGCGACGTCCCACCCATATATACCATTCCACAGGGGACCAGCAGCTTCTAACGCCGACCCGTCCTTCGGGGATGCGATGAGCTGTCGTGCGTCGTACCCCCGATCGTCGGTGTTTTGGTTGCGGCAACTAACCAGTCCGTTGGCACCCATCAGCGGTTACCAGATCGGAGTGGACCTCACATGGTGGTATATGAGCCAGGCCTGCCAGGCGTGCTCTCGGGGGACGCATGGGGACGGGCGCGGAAACGGCCGCGGGGACGTGTTGCGCGGGAAACCGCCATCCACACGGCGGCACAGAGGGACCGAGTGCGGGTTGGGTTCGTGGGACGCGCCCGAGGGGCCGGTGGGCGGAGATGGGCCCCGCATCGATCTTTGGTTGGTCAGCCACATCCAAAAGGTGCGGCATTTCCAGCAACGTGGGCCCTTGTACGAGGCAAGGCAAGTCAGGTGACGTCCCGCCCATCCCAAAGATACCAGATTTCAACGTTGATAAGTCCTTGTGGACCTCACCTGGTGGTATATATGGTGGTATACGGCCACCACGGCAACCGTGCAGCAGCAGTGAGCTGCAGGCGCGCACCGTGCTGTATGTTGGTCTATCTGCCCGACAAAGCCGGTGCGGCCATGGGTAGATGGTTGTCCGGCTGAGGGCATAGCTCCCTCCCAGGCAAGCCAGCGACTCCCAGACGTCAATTAGTGTACCAGCTTCAACCACCCCCTCCAAGGCAAGCAGCCTCCGCCAGCGAATTAACTCACCACATCCGAACCTCATCACACCACTCAACCCCGAAGCCGGACGGGGGGGGATGTCCGTGGGGTTTGAACCCACGGCCTCAAGATCTCAATCAAGTGCATCCGAAGCGTTACGACCACCATAGCCCTACGTATGTACCCTGCTGCCTGCTGTTCCCCTGCCTCTCAGCACCCGCCACGCGCCCAGCCGGCTGGCGTGCGTCACGCACCAACAAAATCAATATAGTTTGTGTGTCAGGAACCCCTCCCTCCTTTTGTCGCCCTGCTCTCCTCGCGCCTACTTACCCACCCTCCTCACGCAGGTTCTGCCTGCAGCCCCCCGCAGCCCCTGGGCACCTCGGGCACCTGCGAGCCGTGCTGGAAGTGCTGCATGCTCCCCGACAGGTTCAACTGGACGGGCACACCGAACGTTCTGGGCGACCCGATCATTGGGGGCTGCTGGGAGAGGTGCGTGAAGCTCCCCACATGCCCGCATGCCTACTACCCACAGAGCCCGAGCGTGATCCGTGATCCGCGGTGCGTGACCTGCCGCGGTGCATGATCTGCCATCTCAAACACACACAAATATATGTACATGTATATTTCACATTTGGCTGTGCTGACCAGACTGCTGGCCAGTAGCCACCCATCCGTCGGGGGTTACTGCCCGCATGCCAAATACCCACAGATCCCGGGCGTGATCCGATGAGGCGGGTCGGGTCTGGTGGCCGCGAGTTCATGGCGGATTTGAGGCTTGCGCACATGATGCCCGTCGCCCATACCGCGTGCATGCATTGCGCTCTTGGGCAAGTGTAGCTCTTTTCATTGGCTGCGGCGCACAAAGCTCTGACCTGACCCTTCATTACGGCACCGCTCCATCACCGCTTCATAACCGCACGTTTCACAACTGGCGTCATAGTTGGCTTCATATCGCTTCTTCACATCGTGCTTCATGCGTTCAGGGCGTACAATTAATATTCTGTTGTCGTGTGTTCCGTACCACCTGTGCATGGTCGTGCATACGCGGACATGCCATCCAGGTGCGCTTGCAGCAGAAGTGGCTCGTGTGCAAGTTTCGGCTGCGCTGGAGGCCGCTTCTGCCAGCAGTGGCCTGCTGCTGGGGGCGGCCAGCTGCAACCAACCATGTGCTTGGTGCGTAGTGTCTCCATTCTTGCCTGCTGGCCGTTTCGTGCCCATCCATCGTCATGCGCGCGTATGTGTCTGCTTTATGCCATCTGGATTTAGGTGCTGGTTTGAAAGTGATTTGTGCTTTGGAAGTCAATTGTAAAAATAGATGATGTATGCAGATAGAATGATGCCCACCTAATTCTTCCAACCCTGCCCCCGCCACCGCCAACCCCCCCCCCCCCCACCGCCATCGCCCCCCACCCCAACCACCGCCCCCCCAACCACCAACCACCGCCCCACCAACCACCAACCACCAGCCCTGCACGCGCTGCTTGGAGGATGCCGACGCGGTGGCCGAGGGCGGGTGCGCCGCGGAGTGCCCCGCCTCGGGCCCGGTCAGTGTGCTGCTGGGCGCTTCACGGTCAGGATCGCCAGTCGTCGCGTACGAGGACGGCTCAGCCGCCCCGGTTGACGCAACCAGAGCAGATCTCCCGGATACGACCAGCGTGTTGGCCATCTCAAACACCAGCACGAACGGCGTTGATGCCGGTGGTACATCGGGCCTCGTGGATATGGACATCCGCGACGCTGCCGTGTACCTTGCGTTTGCGCTCGGGGACATGCAGGCCCAGAGCACTGGAGACCCGCGTCGGGTAAGGGCCCCATTAAAGGTTACAGCATCTGTTGCGGGGGGCTTGCTTGTGTATGGACGCCGTGCAAATGAATCTATCTTGTTGAACCAGTGCCGCAACGAACACGCATTGCTAGCGCCGTCCCGCATGCTACTGATGAGCGATGTTAGCGAGCATATGTGTCATCAGCATAAATAGCGTACTGGCATTGAGGCCCGCGGCCCACGGTGGGCGATACGATACCTGCATGCACACGATGGATGGTATCGCACACTGTACCCTTGACTCTAGTGGCGGCCGGCGTTGCCATCCAGAAACCCTTTGTCACCTGCACCTGCATGCGCACGATGGTATCGCACAATGCACTGTTGAAGACCCTACCTAGTGGCGGCCGGCGTTGCCATCCAGAAACCCGTCGCCTCCTTACTTGCACGCACCTCTCCTGACCAACCGCCAACGATCCCAACTCCCACGACTGCAAGTGTACCCACCTGCAGCAGATCGTCCCGTCCCCATGGCCCTATCCCGTACAGGCACACAATACACCTCCCCTGTCCCGACCAACCCCCTCCCCGCGTGACTCGGTCGTCCGCAGGTCGCCCCCTCGGAGCTGCTCGCACTGCTGTCCACCGAGCCAGAGCTTCGTAAGCCGCCGGGCGGCGGCAGCGACAGTGGAGGCGACGCAGCGATGGCTCTGTACCTGGCGGCTGCGGAGGCCCGGCTGCAGCAGCTGGGTCCGGGTGCCGACGGCACTGTGGCCTTGAAGGTGGGGCACTGTGGGCTGTGGCGGCAACATGATGTGCTTGACGCTGTGCTGTGCTGATTACCGTGCGGGCATGCGGGCAGCGCAGCGGGCATCAGGTCTGGCAGCTAGGAACCCTTTTACGTTGTTTTGCTTTACTTTACTCTACTAGGTCAGCTAGATGGCGCAGGAAGTACCATGAGGGCCGCTCTCATAGGATGTGTTTGCTTCAGCTCCATCCAATGGCATCATCACTCGCACGGCTATATTTAGAGCGATACGGCGGAGAAAGGGATCCTTGCCCGTACGTGGACCTACATGAAGTGTGTCGGTCTCCTCTTAGCCTCCTAGCCTCATTTGCGCCTCCAGACCGGGGTTGACACAGTCACCCGCCGTTAGTGGGTGAGGAGAAGGGTGCGTGTCGATAGTAACTAGTGGCCGTATGTATCGCTTATTGATTGTGCACATTGACCATACACCTTCCATAGCTCCCTAGTTCCCCACCCCTGTACAAAGTGCATTGCGTGTGTCTAACAGCGTGCACGCATATCTGTCATGTGGCGCA
Organism: Gonium pectorale; assembly: GCA_001584585.1. Lineage (NCBI taxonomy): Eukaryota > Viridiplantae > Chlorophyta > Chlorophyceae > Chlamydomonadales > Volvocaceae > Gonium > Gonium pectorale. The sequence goes on along the minus strand of LSYV01000131.1, from coordinate 47,740 downwards.
GGATCTTGCAGCGGCGCTCACACGCGGCGGCGGCAGCCGGGCACTGCTGTGCCCGAGCATCCCTAAGGAAGCAGACGACCCTGGCTGGCCTTCCCTTATTACCACCACCAACTCCACCACCGCCGCTGGCTCCGCGCCCCCTGATCCGCTGGCGAGGGTGGTGGGGCCGGGCTGCCCCTGCAGCCTCATTATCAACGCGCCTGCATTCCGGTGCCCGGCTGGCTACCGCTGCTCGCGGGCGGCCTACCCGGGCACCTCGCTGGACTACGTGTCCCCGGGCGGAGGGGACGCCACGTGGACCCGGCTGCAGGGGGCCTGCGTGCCGTGCCTGCGTAGGCAGTACTGCGCCGAGGGGACGGCGGTGGTGCCCAGAAACAGCAGGGAAAAGGACGTACCGGTGGGTGCGACGATTGAATGAATGGGGGGCAGGGGGCAGACACGGGGCTACAAAACAACCAGCTCATAGCACGACATAGCACATAGCACGACATACCGGTGGGTTTGGCCAATGGTGGACGGGGGAGTGACAAAGGGTTAATAGCAACCGGCAGGCATGTTTGTGACCACGGTGCGATGAACATCTTACGGCTTTATCAAAGAATGGATCATGTGCAACCACTGTTTATGTGGAGAAATACCAGCACCGAGCGTAGCTCTGGCGCATAAAAACATAAAGGAGGGGGCCTACCTGGGAGGCCCGCCACGGTGAGGCCAGCCACCGCGTCCTAGGGGGGCCTTTCCCACCAGAGGTCCATTATTACTGGGATCACTTGAAGGATTGAGCGGGATCGAATGCAAACGGTGGACCTGATGCCACGTGCGTCTGCTGCCTTAAACGCCCTGCATTCCGCACGCACCCTATCCCTGCGCCTCCCTGCTGCAGGCTGCCGAACCAGATGAGCTGCTGGCGTCTCTCGACTGCCCCGCCGGCTCCTACTGCCCCCACCCCGGGGTCAGGCTTGGCTGCCCCGCCGGGTCGTACTGCCCGCCGAGGGCCTTAGCGCCAACCGACTGCACCTGGTGAGGTTCATTAGTTCCGAAGCATGCACGTATTGCGAAATGTATTGAGAACGCCGTGGTGTGCGCGCACGATAGATAATGTACAGCGACGCTGAATATGAAGATGTTTGCCAGTAGAAGGGGATCGGTGGGCTAGGCAACTGTCAGTGGTTGCCGAACCCAGGCGTGCAGACATGTTGCTCACTGCTTAAATGAATTCAGGAGGTTTCCAGCATTTCGTCTTGCGTCGCTTAGCCGCGGCTCCGCCGCGGAGAAGGGTACCTGCAAGCAAGAAAGAGAGTCTCCTGCGGGGGATGGGGGGCGAGCCCTGATCCACCGAGCCGAGACTGGCCAGGGACTGTAACATAGTTTGGCTCAGTCCGGCCCGGCGATGTCAGATCTGACAAAAACAACTCGCGAATCAGCTAGCACCGACTGGTGCGACAACCTGTGAACACTGGCCTACCGACCTCGTACAGCCGTACTACCGGACAGCACCGACGTCCACAAACCCTTGCCAGCCGAACGCAGGTAACCTTGGTTTCCGTTACAACGCTGCGCTTCGTGCGGCAACCGTCGTGATCCGTAGTAGTGTGATCTGTAGCACCATCAACCCATGAGGAGAAGGTTCAGCCGTTGACCGGTCATGGCCATTGACCGTTGGCCGTTGATCCGGTCCGTCGGCCCTGTCCTGGCCGTTGGCCCTGCCCCTGGCCGTTGGCCCTACCCATGGCCGTTGGCCGTTGGCCCTGCCCCGGCCGCTGACCCTGCCCCTGGCCGTTGGCCCTGCCCCGGCCGTTGACCCTGCCCCTGGCCGTTTGCCGTTGACCCAGTCCGTTGACCGTTGGCCCAGTCCGTTGGCCCTGCTCCGGCCGTTTGCCGTTGACCTGTCCGTTGGCCGTCGGCCCTCTCCGTTGCCCTGCCCCTGGCCGTTTGCCGTTGACCTGGCCGTTGGCACTGTCCTGTCCGTTGACACTGCCCCTGGCCTTACCGCTGCGGGGGAGCGCTACCCCAAAGTTCGTAGGTAATAAAGAGCCGCGATCGGTAAACCACCTGGAAGTAAAATATGAATTTTGCTGGCCGTATGGAACGAGGCCGCTACAGTAGTAGTTTAGGCTACTGCTAAGCAAGGTCTACCCGTGTGGCGCAACGACTGAGCCCCTCTTTTCTGCGCCTTACCTGCCATGCCCCAACTCTCATGCGTCTGCCCCAGGACCGGCGCCGTCGGCGGCTCTGCTGGCGTCAGCAATGCCACGGTGCGCGGGCGAATGAAAACGCACATAACGTCCGTTTACATAAGTGTAGTATGCTGCGCGCACACACTTTGCAAGCAAATGTGAGCCATGGAAAGCGATGATCCCGGGTGGTGGCTGACACGTGTATGTACGGCAGCACACCAATCCGTACAGTCCGCGCAATACGTACTTGGCTACACAATAACAGTAATGTATGGTTGCATTCCGGCCCGCCAATCCACAACAGGTCAACAGACGAGCAACCCCCGGCACCACCACCCCCGTGCGAGGCAACTACTGTCCGGAGGGATCCCAGGACCCAGACAAGGCCTGCCCGTAAGTCCTCCCTGGTACTGTAGGTTGACGATCACATTGCTTCGACCGTAAATGAGCCCATGTCCCCTAACTGATGATGAATTCATGTATGGCCCTAGTTACTCTTGCGGAAATACGAGCGCACATCCTGTCCGCCAGTCTCTTTCTTTGTATGGTGGCCCCCATGTTGCTGATTAAGTGTAATTGAACGTGATTGTATGTCCCCAAATTGATGCATGACCCTCCTCACGAGGGGGGTACGGGGGAAATAAATACTGGATGACTTGCTTTTGCCAGGACCGTGGGAGTTCGCCCCCGCCTACTCTGGAGTAGGCAGAACTCGAGGGGGATCATCGTGTGGCACGATGCTGCTTGCTGTGTGGTACGAGTGGTTC
>LSYV01000130.1:196489-213581 GCA_001584585.1 Gonium pectorale | reverse complement strand
CACAGGCCTTGCACGTTCGCTCAGCCCGGGCTCGCCCAGTTCGGGCCGGTTCACCTCCGTCTACCCAAAATCCTAGCCAAGCCATACCTCACCCCAACGCCGGCGGCCGGCGCCTCGAGGCTGCGGCTAAGAACAGGCTGTGCTGTACGCGCAACCCATCGAGGTTGCCTTCCCCGTTTCTGGTTCTCGTTTTTTTCCGTCGGTTGGTGCTTGCTGAGTGCACCAGCCAGTACACTATCTTCCACATCACCCACATGGCTAACGGCCACGCCTACGTCGAACAGACCATGAACCCCGGCGCGCGCTGGAGGGCCAAGTCGCCCCTTCTGCTACGTCGCAAATGCACGTCCTTAAAGGATTACCCCTACTTCCCTTCATCCCTTTCTCAGGGTGCTAAATAGACCCCGTGTGAGTGTTTGTGCTGCTATGTACTTGTTTCAATGTGCGAGCGCAAGGCCCCCTCCCCCCGCTGGAATGGGGGCCGACACGAGCCCTTCCACTCCTCCAGATGACAGGCCAAGGGCTAAGTTGTACTTCGAGACACTTGGTTTCCATCACTGTCCCTCCCACCCAGGTTTGCGCCACGCTGTACGGCACGGTCTAGTTGTGACCCTGACGCTGGAGATGAAGAGGGCTTGCCTAACGGTCTTCCAGCCAAGCGCACCAGTATCAGCAAACTTGCAACTGTTCTAGGAGACAGCCGACTGGCCTCCGGTCACCACTCTTTCCCGGTCACAGCTTCCTGTCTTGCTCATTGCTAATGTTGTCAAATTATGTCTCGCTTTTCGTCTTACTCTTACAGCTCGGGCCGCTCTCTTACTCCTCCAGCTTGGGCCGCTCTCGTTCTCTTCGCGTCTCCGGCGTGTAGCTGAAGTTCCGCCTTCTCATCGTGGATGTTCGAGTAGTTCGAGCTGTGCCAGAGCGCATGAACAATGGGCAAGTGCTGCTCTACGACTCTCCTTTGCATGCATCTATGTGCACTACTCCCGTTGCACCTTGATGGCGTGCACCCAACACATAGTGTATTTTGTGCATGCTCACCAACGGTCATGCCGCTACTTGCCTGTGTACCTAGGCAACGCTGCCTCGTCAGCCCCTGCTGACGGAGTGGGGATGACACTGGCCCGTGACGCTGTGGCGGGTGAGCGGCAGACCGTGTCGCTCCCGGACGACTTGTCCGCCCTGGCGGAGGCGGGACAGGCGTCGGGTGGGCGCCCTGTTCAGGCGCCCACCCCCCGCATCCGGATTGACATTCGAGGATCTCACTTAGACGACGACTTTAACGTCTACATCAGGCGCGAGCCGCGACGTGAGCTGGAGGCCGAGTTGCGCTCGGTGTGGAATGGCTTACAGGCAGTCGGTGGTCTCGTGATCACCGTCCTAACCATCCAAAAGCTGTGGGAGGATATTCGGTTCATCAGGCTTCTTCGGAGAGAGCTTTCAACCATCGTCGGCTCTCTCGCAAGCGGCGGGGGTGGTGGCGGGCCTGAGAGTGGAGGCACGGAGGGGGTGAGCAGCGGTGGGACGTGGGAAAGAAGGCGCAGTTGAAATCCGCCCACCGGGGGCATGCAACCAGAGTCACGGGCTTTGCTGATTTCTTGGGTGCGACGACGACAGGCGCTTGAGCGTATCTAAGGGTGCTCACCAGTTTGCGCTTATGGCTGAGGATGCTGCATTGTGAAGTTGGCGTCCTTAGTACCCAGCCCATCCCATGGCTTGCTTAGTGGAGCTGAGAGTGCTCACTCCTTGGCATGGTCAGTGGCAGCAACCCTCCGCATGAATTTGCCCCTCCCCGCAATCGCCCGGGCTGGCATATGCCGCGGTCATCCCTGCTGAGGGCGCTTTCCAATCTCCTACCCCTCACCATCGCCCGCGCAACGGCTCAGGCACGGGCGTCACGGCCCCTGGACGGGACATCTTCCTCGGTTCGGCCCACCGTCCCGCCGTCGCCCCAGCCGCGGAATCTGGACCTCGACCTCAGCGAGCTGAGCAGCATGCTCGACAGGGTGCACAAGGGTAACAAGGGCAGAACAGCGGGCGCCAGCACCCCCACGTCCGTGGCGGCCGCAGCGTCCACGGCCTCAGTTGCATCGGCCCCGGCCGGGGGCAACCAGCAGCAGTCCTCCCATCAGCAGCAGCTGAGCGGCGGGGCGGCCACAGCTGATGAGCATAGAGGTCCGTTGACCGTGCGGGTACATTGAAAGGACTCAGTGACCGTTGTGATGCACGTCGCTTGGTGCTCGCCACACCTTTAAGTTTGTTGTGGTGCCTCGAGCGCTCTGCGTCGCGACCCATTGCTCGGCCCTTACCACCGGGTTTACGTGCTGCCACTTTGCGCCTCGCGCCCGCAGAGACTACTTGGGCTTCCATCTCGGGACTGACGGACACGAAGATTCTATTGCAGGTGCGCTCGCATGGGGTGGGGCTGGGGAGGCTAGTGGTCTTCGGCAGATTCCTGACGCCTCCTGCTCGACTTTCACCCCACAGCTGCATCAGACAGGATTACTCGGTGCTCTTCTCCGTGATCATTTGTGAACATCAAGAGCTTGCACGGTTGTATGAATGCCTATTCAGCAAAGGCGTCTTAATCTGGTTGCGGCTCTGGGCATGGCCAGGAGTATGCCTGCCAAGTGACTGCTGCGCCGTTTGGCTGTTGCAGGAGGCCACCGTTCTGCCGACGTTGCGGCCGGATCTCTTCAAGGTGCGAGGGCATTCGAATCTAGATATTTCTCAAGGAGCTAGGCATAGCGTTGGGTCTGAGGAGGGTTGTGGGCGCAGCGTTCAAAGACCATCATGTATGGTCTACCCAATTTCTGAAGTAGGTTCTGCCAGGAAGAGACCAATGCCGGCATAATGGCGGGAGAAGTGCAGCCCGCTTCCCAGTCCCGATTCGTCCACCCGGCTGTCCTCGATTGCTCTCGGACGTTTGTACATCTGCAGCGGCCGATGTCAATGTGGGATGCGCACCCACGGTGTGGTCCGGTGTCACCCTTATCATACATCGATACATCTGCCTGAAACTAACACACTCCATAATCCTTCCCGCCTGCGTTTGCAGGGCATCCGCCAGCCGCCCAAGGCCCTGCTGCTGTTCGGACCCCCAGGGACGGGCAAGACGATGCTGGCGCGTGCCGTCGCGACCGAGAGCCGCGCCACCTTCTTGCCGATAACAGGTCCGTACCCGTGCTCGCTCCTGAGCGCTGCCGGTTACGGTTCGCGCCTGGTGCGGCTTGCCAGACCCGTACGTGCCAAGAGCAGATTGCACAGATTATTTTTGCGCTACTGCGTTCACGCTGGCATCCTTCGCTCGTCACCATCCTCTTCCATATGCTCCTGGGCTCCCAGCTTATACGGGAGGGCACCAGTTTGTTTGTTCAGCCAACCGCGGGACCTTCCCTGCGCGGCACTCTGCTCAAGCCGTGGTTCGCATGCTCCAACCCCTTCCTGATGTGCTATGTGCGCCCGCAGGTAGCAACGTCCTATCGATGTGGTACGGCCAGAGTGAACAGAACGTCAAGGCGCTGTTCGAGAAGGCGCGCAAGCGGCAACCGTCCATCATCTTCATCGACGAGGTGGGCCGCCGTCCGAGGTGTTGAGCTTGTGTGCATGCGTGGGGCCTGCATTGAAACCCTTTGCAACCTCCCTTTTCCCAGCAACCTTATCGTGTTGCATATTGTGTGTTTTGCTTGGCGTGATCAGTGCTATCCTGGCGCTTGCTATTTGTGTAATCTCTATGTCTTGCCATCTTGTATGGTTCCACCCGACAGGTGGACTCGCTGCTTGGCAAGCGCAGCGGTGGCGGTCCCCGCGACTCCACCCCGGACAAGCGGGTCACGAACGAGTTCCTGGCCTTCATAGGTAAGCACCATGGCTCCGTAGCAGAGCATGAGCGCTCTCTGCAGTATACTGACTGGCGACATGCGTGTAGAGCGCCCTCTTGTTGGAAGCTCTGCTATGCCGGCTGGGACCGCTGTCTGTTGCGTGCCACGATGGCTCATGGCAAATGGTGGCTGATGATTGCGTGTACGGTAGCAGCCTGCATCATTGTGGCCCTGTGGCGATCGCATTTGCCTCCCCTTGCCTGCGTCACCCTCCTCCAGACGGCATCCAGACGCAGCAGGCGGGCGACACGCGTATCATGGTGATCGCCGCCACCAACACCCCGTGGGACCTGGACGAGGCGGCCCTAAGCAGGTGGGGCGGCGCAAGTATCGCTCCGTTCAGTACCGTATGCATCACCTCGTGTCAATTCGGCTAGCGCTGGCAGGCAGCCGAGCCCTTACGGAAAGTGAACTCTCAAGGCCCTTGTTGAAACCGTTATCAAATGCAGCGGCACCGTTGGTTTGGTTTCATTGAGTCACTCACGTGCGCGATCACTAACCTTCCCTCCGCAGGTTCTCGCGGCGCATCTATGTGCCGCTGCCCGACAAGACGAGTAGAGAGGCCCTGATGAGGAACGCCCTACAGGCACGTTTGTGTTGGCTTCCTCCGGGCATGTGGGCATCTTTGCATTCCTGGCCTTGAGGGGGTGGATTGAGTCTGCGCTTGCAGGCGGGGTCGTACAACCCTGGCAATAGTGTTAGGGTACTACGGCGCAACATGCAGACCTGGCCGCCTCCTGGCTTGGGACTTGCAGGGCTTGTCGTGCGACATACCGGACGCGGAGTGGCAACGCCTGGCCGAGCGATGCGACATGTACAGCGGGCGGGACCTCATGCAGGTCTGCAGGTGAGGCGTTAGGCGCAACCGCTCTTGCGGACCATACGGCGTGTAGCTGCCAGGGCTATGGGCGGGGCACACTACAGGGGAGCCCTTGATGCCGTCACATGCGCTGCTTTACTCCCAGCAGCCTATTCCTAAGGTGGTGACCGTTTCATTATCACGAGTAGGACACTGGCTACGTCTGACTACATGGCTGTCACCTTCGACGCAGGGAAGCTGCCATGCGGCCACTCCGCGAGCTGTGGGGCCGGCGTTTGCTGGAGGGCTCTGCAGCCGCGTCGTGCCCCAACACCGGCACCAACGCCGCCGCCTCACAGCAGCGCGCCGCCCACGAGCGGCTAGTGGAACTTGTCGCCAGGAGCCTGGCGAGCTCGGCGGGCGCAGGCGAGGCGTCGGCTCCCACGCCCTGCACGGGCGGCGTGCCGGCGGAGGGCACCAGTGCGGCTGGCGTGCCTTCTTGGACCAAGCGCCGATGGCCGCTGTTTGGCTTTGGGTTGGGGAACCGCTACGGCCGGAGCAAGAGACAGGTACTACATGCGGACGCGGCGCGATGCCATGGTGCCAAAACATGTTGTACCCGTGCATATCGTATTAGTCTCACAGTGCCATGTGACAGGATTCCCCAGCCCGCCGTAAATGTTTAGGGTTGCCTCATACCTTTTGAACCGGGCGTTCTAATAGCGCTTCATGGCCGGCGGTCATATTCGGAACCGGAGGCCTGTACTGTTTGTGTCCTCTCGTGACGGATTGAACGCAAACTTACTGCCGAAATGGAGTTGCCAGCTGTTCCCAGCTCTTTCATCGCACAGTCCTTCACAGCGTATGCGCAGAAAGAAGTCGATGGGTTGGTCAAACCCATGTCAATGCGACCCGCGCAGGCCCGGCGAGAGCTCGAGCGCTGGAAGCGACGACACCGCGCAGCCTGGTGCGATATCGACGCTGTTATGCAGCAAGCGGAGCAGCGGATGAACGGGCGGCGGCAGGCGACGGACCCGCACGCGCCCATGCAGCAGCCCACTGGCGCGGGCGTGGACAAGGAGGACCCTGAAGCCACTGCGGACACGCCATCGGCGCCGCAGCCTGAGCAGGGTGAGCAGGGTGAAGGGCAGGTGTAGCAAGACCACTGACGGAAAGGTGTGTGAGGCTCGTGGGTTGTCGGGTTACGGCAAGGTCAGGCGCACTCCAGGGAAGGCTCAAAGGCCTTGTAGGCTTCGCGTCCATGCCAACTGCAAATCAGGATCTGCTTGTCTCGCGGACTGACTTCGGTTCTGCACCTTCGACCCCTCCTGTAGTGGCGGAGCTGGAGCCTGCTGCGCCCACAGAGGCGGACTCCATCCCCACCGGCTCTGCAGCGGCAAGCGCGGCGGCCGCCGCAGTAGCACCGGCTACGGAAGCTGCGGCGCTCGATGAGCAGGAGCCGGCGGGCGACGGGCCATGTGCCGGGCCTGCCAGCGGCGACCTACAACCTCCTGGTCGCAGCGGTGAAAGCAACGGTGGTCGCGAGGCTGGCATGGCGGGAGCGACTCCGCAGGATGCGGCTCCAGCTGCGGCCAGCGGGCGCCCTGACAGCACAGCCACGCCCGCTGTGGCCGCAGCGGCCGGTGCTGATGGCCCAGCTGCCGTGGGTGCGAGCCGAAAGCGGCCGGCGGAGGTAGTGGCCGGTGGCGAGCAGGCGTCCGTCCAGAGCCTTGCAGACCTGCTGTCGCTGCCCACCGCCAGCGTCCGGCCCATCGTCGCGGAGGACGTCGAAGCGTCGCTGAGGGTAGGCGGCCCAGATGCCCGCGCGAAAGCGTACAGCATGGTTCAAGTTGCTTGCCTGCATGTCGAAGGGGCCGCATCCACGTCCACCGTCAACGGAAGTTGCGTGCTTGCGGTATACAGTGTATCTGGGTCATGACATCGGCCGGGCACAGAGTCGGCCGCTTGCGTTCTGGGCTGCGCTAGTTGGAAGTGCCATAACCAGTTGATACCGCCTACTAACCGCACCCGCCTTGATGCCGTCCCTGCCCACCGGACCGTACAGGTGATTAGCTGCACGGAGATGGACCAGACGGCGCGGTACACAGAGTGGGACCAGAAGTACGGCAGCGGTGCGGCCAGCGGCGCGAACTCGGGTCGCACCAGTATGTGGATGTCGATGTACGTGTGAGGCTGCCAACTGTCAAGGCGTGTCACAGTGCTAAACTGGAGTGGGCGACGTGGAGCTGACGATGTGCTACAGCGTGCGCATGCATCATGGCTTACAGAGTAAGCCCTTTGCTCAGCATTTGTCGGAATGCACGGTGTGTGAACAAAGAGCGGCGTGTCTTCAGTGTGAGGGGTATGTCCATCAAGGGTGCTCATTGCCTTCTCATATGGCTGGTGTGAGGGGCCGTCAGGTACTTCTCGAGGGGTTTCAAGCTCTCCTTTACAATGGCACTAGGGGCGTATGTGTAGTGGTGGTGGTGTCGTCAGGTGGTGTAGATTGTTTGGTATCTGCGTTTGCCGCTAGGTCAAAGCGCAGGGGCATATGATTTCGTACTGAGAGCGTTATGCCGATCTTGCCTTTCCTTCGCAGCACGCATAGATTGTTGCGGCGATGGGCCGGAGGATGGTGGTCCGAGCGGAAGAGCGGAGGGGTGACCCAGCGGACACCGCTCGCAAATGACAGCCTGGCGGTGTACCGTACATCACACTGTCTAGCGGGAGGCTACCTCGCCTCGTGTTTATAGTCTACGGGCTGAGGGGCCCAGTTGTAAAGTGGGTAGATGGACGGCATCCCGTGAGGACATACCCCCAAGTGTTGATGAATGGTACGGTAGTTGCGGCAGCGGGAAGGGGCAGGCTTCGTGAGTGTATTTCCTATCTGACGGTGTGCTTGGCGGGACTGCGAAGTTCATGCCAACCAGTAACGCATTATGAGTACCAGTGTTGCGAGGGGACGTCTGCGGCGTGGATGCGCAAAATTGGTGGCATGCTCTGGGTTAAGTGTGTGCGGGAGGTGCGGGGCGGGGCGAGGCGGAGTAAGCCCTGCCGCGCTCCTGCACAGGTTTTATGAAGCTTGAAAAGGGCTTCCAATGCTGAAATTGAGCGGTAGCTCGACATGTGCTAGAACTGGGTGTGTGGGTCCACAGTGGGTCTGTGTCCACCTGTTTCTGGAACCAGAAACCATCAACCGCCCCAGTAAGTGGTAAAGAAGAATTGTGCCCTTAATAATCCCGATCAGTATATTTTAAGTCCGCATTTACAATGCTGGCGAAGTGCCAACGCGCAAGCCTTCCATCGCGTCGGTCATCGCAGCAACCTGCGCTTCGGGCCCGCCTATCGCCAATTGTTCAGTTTACGGCATCATTACTAGGATTCTACGCTTGCACTAATCGGAGGGGAACGCTTGTCTGTGGATACGCGACCAGCCACGTTGACATGCCAGCGACCGACCCGGAGGGATTCGACCCTGTAGCCGATACCGTCGGGTAAGCTCAATTCCTGGCTGACACGGCATTAACGCGCTTGTAGCCAACGCCGCGCGTGTGCCAGGTCCATGGGTTTGTAACACCCACCCCGTTTTCCCACAGGCCCGGAATATACTCAGGCAAAGTAGCGCGAGATGCTGATGGAAACATCGTATGGGGCCGGCAATACGAAAATCACAACCCCGCCCCAGGGCCTGTGTACGGTGAGCCCGCACCTGGGGCAGGACGCAACCATCCCATAAAATAACGCTCCCCGTGCCTCTTTCATATCGCGTGTGGCTTTCTAACAGCTGGCGGCGGGTACACGGACATGGCCAAGGCCATCCACCAAGGGCCAGAGGCCGTCAGGTGGGAACGATGCTGCAGGAATTCGTATTTCCAGCACGCTGAAGCCCGCCGCAATAGCACTCCAGCGCTTTACGGCCATACCTGCACTGGGCGCATTTGCCTGTAAGCCCTCCACCTTTCGAGCATCCACGTGGGGATACTAAATTCCATGGGGTTCTGCGCCTCTGCCCCGCCTGCCGTAACTGGCAACACCAGGCGGCTTCTCGCTGCCGGCGCAGACCCCAACGAGATCATGACGGGAGGGGCCCGGCCGCTGCACACGGTGAGCATCGTCCTGGGTCTCGTGTTGACAAGTCTGGTCGCATGAATGTAACTGAGGCCATACCATGTTGGCGTGCTATCTTTCGCGCAACGCTGTACTGTGTACACGCCACGCATGATAAGGTCTTGGCGGTCGACGCCGCCGACAGCAACTCAGGCAGCTTTGCAAGGCTGTAGCTCGGCGCATTCGTTGACGTTGCGGCTTGCGTCGCAGTGCGGGATGAGCCAGCGCGGCCAGCTGTCTACCCAAGTCCTCATCGATGCTGGCGCTGACATCGAGGCGCTCGACACCTACGGGTACGGCGTCCTGCAATCAAAGACATGTACCCGCACGTAGTGGCGCTGCCAGTCCGCACAGCATGCCGTTCACCGCTGAGCGGGACGCCATGGCGGCTGCGGCCAGCCCCCGGGTGCTGTGGGCATCGCGTGCTGCTCCCTGACGTTAGCCTGTTCGCTTGCTCTGCCCGTTGCAAAAAGACGGGCAGAGCAAGACTTGTCTTGCTCTGTGCCAGCCCGCCCTGCTGGAAACGTCGCGCCTTCGGACGTGTATGACCGCAGAAGCGCGCTCCATCTTTCTCTGCAGATTTCTCTTTTTTCGAATCTCGTCAACGCACCTGCGCGAGCTTCGTGCTTCGGGCGTTCGAAAACCACACTTGGTGTCTGCGCTGCGCAGGTACACGCCTCTCCACCGCATGGCGTCCAACAACCTGGCCATCGGCGCCGAGGCTCTCCTCAAGGCCGGGGCCGACCCGAACAGGGAAACGGAGAAGCCGTACATCGGCGAGAGGCCCCTGCAGGTCGCCCAGTTCTCGGGTGCACGCGAGGTGGAGGAGGTGTTGCTGCGGTACGGCGCGACAGCATGGTAGGACGCGGTGTGCGAGTTCAACGCGCCTCCCAAGCTCGGAGTGTACATCTTTTAAAGTGGGAACCTGGAAAGCGCATCGCTTTCTAGCTGGCTGCAGATCAACAGAATGCGCATATGATTGCCGAGTAGTGAATTGCAGTGCAGCGCTGGGTACCTGTGTTGAGCTCTGGACGGATGGAAGGAACGTTCGGTACGGCTCCAGCTAACTTGAGTCCACCCTGCGTGCAGCGTGTTTCGTTCTGCAGCCGGGGAGCCGGCACATTATGCAAAGTGTGCGTTACCTAGTTCCCCTTAGTTGGCCAGGTTAGGCTTCTCAGGCAGCGCATCGGGTGGCTGGGTTGAGCACAATGTGCGTGATAAGCAGGGTAGCTCCCCTGGTGACAAGCGTGGTAGCGATTAGCGTGGCCGCGGTTCATGTCGCAGCGCGCAGTCTGTGTCAATGAAGCCGTTCAGCACCCGGTCGTGAAAAGGGTTGATCTTGCGAGAATGCAATATGAGGGAGCCGCACCTCCACAGCTAAATCTCGAAGGCGGACGTTTCCAGTAGGGCGGGCGGGCTGTTAGCGGTGGCTCTGCAACCGGGCGCTTGATCGGCTGAGTCGCACGCGTGGTTGTTATTGTCATGGCCCAGGAAACGCTAATAGTATTCGTAATGTTGGTGGATGACCCGTGGGTCGGGATCTTGGGAATGTAATGCCTGTTGTGTATACAGTGTATGCGTGAAGGGAGGTTCAGTAGCAGTGACTGCATGTTAATGTAACCCGCAGCACCGTTACAGCAAGCCATACCGTTTTGACGGACAGACAGTCCTCTTCAGTGCCGTCTGTGGCTTTTACGGAAGCGCAAGTCCGGTGGCGCGCGTGAAAAAGGGTCTGCACTCAGGTGACATGGCTGATCCACGTCCCAGTTCGAAAAGTGAAACGCCACGCAGCTCAAACGTCAGGTCAGGAAAAGCAGGATAGACTTGTCAGGCAGGAATGGCGGTCGATTGAAAGATGGAGTGATGTGCAACAGTGAGGCAGAATATAGCACGTAATGCATCCCACGTGAACCGGCCCCGCCCCGAAACGACAGATGCAAAATGATACACACCACAGTAGGAACTACCGAACTGAACGAGCAAAAAAGGTAAACGCACAAAGTTATTTGCGCGAAAGCGACACCAGCACAGTATTGGGACAAATGCGGAAGTGCGCAAGACAGCAGTTGTACTACTTACTTACGTCCGTGTCCGATGGTAGTGTCGTGTATGCGGTACAGTTGCAAAATCCCTCCGAAGAAGGTGTGTCCGTTGCACACACGCTCACACACGCGTCACTCTTTCCATAACAAACAGATCCGACACATGAGCCATTGAGTTCTTGCCAAATTAACCGCCTGTAGCGTAGGGCGACTAACAGCTCCACGCACCAGGTCCTCGTGGGATCATTGGGACCGCCTACCCATACCGCCATAAGCAGTTCCTCCCCTTTTCCCCAGCCCGAAACCCAGCATCACAGGCACCCTTAACGCCCAATGCGACCCCTTGCGGCGGCGGACTTGACAGCCCGGCATTGACACCGTCCCATCACCAGTAGATCAGACCCCCAATCTGCTTGATCTCGCTTTCCAGCGCCCACGCCGACCGATTCAGGTCGAAGCGGGAGCAGCCCGTGGAGGCCAGCTGCAGGAACTGGCGGCGATCCTGCGCGCCGGGAGGGAAACGAATGGCCGGCGTCCCAATTAGCGGCTAACAGCTTGCCGGTCTTGATCCAGCATACATGGTTCTTAGGATTCAACTACCTCCAAGAAGAAACGAAAAGGCAACCGACGATGCGGCAACTGACTAGATTGGCGATGCCGGCTCCCCTTTTTGCCACCTGCCCACCCCGGCAATTCTCTCTACCTCTTTCAAGTAGTCAAGCGCTCTTACTGCTGCATACCCCGCACGCGTTTGCAGAGCTTCCCTATGGCTTTGCCCCGGCCATGGCCCCAGAGCCGCCGCCAAGCTCCTCGCAGCCGTCCCTCACCTGCAGCGCCTCAGGCTCCTCGGGGTACCACACCCCCGGCTTGGTCTTGCCCTGCAGCACGCTCTGCGCGAAGGCCGCCGTGCTGTACCCCATGGACTGGCTGAGGTACTTGTGCACGAAGATGCCCGAGGAGTTCTTGCCGCCAACCATGTCGACCTCCACGCGCATGGCCTGCCGCAAACGACGAGTTGACAAGGGGCAAGGAGGGACTGGCTAGGAGGCACGTAACGATCGCAGTCATGGGCATTTGATGCGGTCATCGACGCGTGGCAACGTGGGTTTGGGACGCCGATAGTGCGGTATGATTAGGGTCCGTGGGATATGCATAGCGGGACCATGGGCTCGGCAGTGGCAGCCATGTCTTTTATGAGCTACAGTAGCGGCCACGCGAGCGTGACCCTCCTGCCTCCCCCTGCCCAAAAACTTAGCACTGCCACACCCTCACGCTGTCCCTTGCCCCTCACAGCCTACGACCGCCGGTACCCAACGCAGCCCGCACTCGAAAGCGACCACTCACCACCGCCTCGCCGACAATCTTGTCCACGTTGCGCACGAAGGGGTCGGACAGCGCCGCGAAGCGCTTGACGAAGCCGCGGTCGTTGAGCAGCGAGCGCGGGACGAGGCGCGCGGTGAGCCACATGGCCCAGTTCCAGATGAAGGGGTCGGTGCCGAAGCGCGCCGACACGTCGGGCACGCGCATATACTTGTGGCCCGACACCACCTCGGGCAGGTTGTACAGGTACACGCCCTTGCGGCCGATGCCTGCGAGGCGGGAGAGCGGGTGTGTGACGGAAGTTGGGCGGGGATACAGCCGTGCCAATCAATTGCTGGCGTGTCGCAGGGTGCCCACACGGCCGATGCCTGTGGGCGTCGAGGTCCGCAGGCATGCTCCTGTCATAGGGTGCGCGTGCAAAGGACGTGATAGACATGGAGGGACGCCACGCCAGACGCCCGCCCGCCCGCACGCGCCCACGGCACGCACCCGGTCCAAAGTCGACCTCTCGCCGGTTGCTGATGGGCGGCAGAATGACCTCCTTGCCGTCCTTGTACACGATCACCTCCTCGCCCGCCAGCAGGAAGCTGGTCTCCAGGATGGTCGGCCCCGCTCCGCCGCTGCCCGCCGTGTAGTAGCTGTAGCGAAGCCACTTGGGCTCCACGCCCTCGCCTGTGTGCTTGGCACAAGGCGCGTGTGGCAGCGCTAAAACCGCGTGAGGTGCCTGATCTTTGCATTGCGTGACCTTTCTAACCTCTGACGCGGCAAGGCAGGCGACGCAAGGCACTATTGCCAAGCAACCAGCTCAGCGCAAACGCCGAAGGGGCAACAATCCCGCACGCACGTGCGAAAAGCTCCGCAAACCGAGACTCACCCGGCGCTGGCGTGCGGTACTTCCAGTCGGCGTCGTACTCCTGGCGCGCGATGGAGATGATGTGCGCCGCCATGACGTTGCTGGTTCCCGGGTAGATGCCGCCGGACACGATGGCGGGCACGCCGGCAGCCTTGGCGCGCTCCAAGTAGGACGCCTTGGCCCTGCGTTCCGGGACAGGCAGCGCACGGTGCACGGGCGCACATAAGTTTGCAGGGACGGGCCCAATGCCGCGCCACCCTACCTGCGTACCGCGGCGACGACCCGCCGCGGGAGCCTACTGATAAGGATAACGCAAACACGCTGCTCACGTGCGTGGGAGCTACACGGAGTACACTCCGAAAAACAGCCACAATTGTCGCACCGTCGGTCGTGAAAACAGCAGGAACGGCATCCCCAAAAAGTGGGTTCATAGTCTTTCCTCCAATGATTATTAGCAGGCTCAGCTAAGGGACGCCAAAAGCGCCGTCCTCCGGATGCCTGCACTTCCCCATCAGGGACATCATCATTCGATACCCACCCCTCGGCAAAAGGCGTGTCGTCACAGACGTCAATGTAGCCGGTGCGGGTGTCAATGGCCGCCTCCAGGACCGCGTAGTTCTTGGAGCGCTGGAAGGGGCCCGCTGTGTGAATCACCAGGTCAGCGCCCGTGTTCTTTAGCAGAGCCTGGAGAATGAAAGCGTAGGGAGAACTTGGCATCCGCAGCACACAGAAACCCATAATGCGGATCAATGTAATCCCAAGCTGTCACGCACCGGCCCAGATGGTTCCATACCCGACCCAGATAACCGCAGAACGCCTGCAGGCGATGAGGCAGCGGCGGGGGCGCGCCCGTTGCCAACGGACGGGCTCCATTAGCTATGCAATCCCCAGTTTTCTGTGGAAAACCTTAGCCCCTGACAAGCATGTGCCGAGCCTGACTGGCAGTGAGGCGCCAGAACAACGGCAAGGGGTGCACACGCGGGGGTTGACTCCGCACCTTCACTGACTCGGCGCTGGTGATGTCAACCGTCTGAAAAGCAGCCTTGGACAGCTCTGGTCGCCGCCCGACAGCGGCCTGGAAGGACTCGTTGCTTCGGCTGGCCAGCGTCAGCTTGAGGTTGGGGAATTCCTTGATGAGCGCTGATGCCGTGGAGGAGCCGACGCGTCCAGTGCCGCCGATCACCACAACATGCTTATCGGGCACGGGTGCAGTCGCAGCGTAGACGACTACAGCACGGCGCGGAGCAGCTCTGGCTACGGGCTTCGCGCGATGGATGTTCCCGGCGCTCACGGCTGGTGCGGTCTGGTGCTGCATCATCATAGTTTTCGATTCAAATGTATGAATTATCGACAAATGTCGCAATTGGCGGATGGCAGGGACAAGTAGTGTTGCAGCACGCAACGCCCTAAGCTACTAATTGCCCAATTGGTGTGCAAGACAGATCATGCACTATTTGCCCAAACGATTGCTTCCATGATGGCTGCGCAGTAAACTGTGGACTGCCCGGCTCCAGAACTTTGTACTACGGCCTGCATATTGGCTGCCGTCGGTGCCCTCGTGTCGTTAATTGGTGCAACGTGCATACGACTTGTCATTTGTAGCTTTCAGTGTCAACGATGGCGCCGCGACAGTGCTCTCGCTGCACTGTTGCAAAGGCCATGCTCAGACGGCCCAAGACGCAGGAGCAGGTGTGGGGGTTCACATGAGCACGCAGGCAGTTCCGCTAGCACGGGAAAGGAACTGACTGCCCCCGTGCCCGTCGTGGATTGGCGCCAACCCAGGTGTGCCGGGAGTGCTTCTTCACCACCTTCGAAGAGGAGGTGCACCAAACCATCGTGGACAACAAACTTTTTAAACCGGGGGAGCGCGTTGCAATTGCCGCGTCCGGCGGCAAGGACTCGACGGTGCTGGCGCACATAATGACCACGCTCAACTCACGGCACGGGTAAGAGCATGGGGGTGTGTAAAGGTCCCTGCGGGCTAGCGAAGTTCAACGTAGCAGGGGAGATTTGGGAGTAGGTGCAGAGCAACCGATAAGGAAACGGGTTACGGTGGTCTGGGCCAGGGACTGGGCGCGTGCCATGTTCAGGTAGGCTTCAGGCGTTTGTAACACGGGCTGGCTCTCCTGCGTAGACCTGCGAATCCTGGCACGCATGCGTGGCTCTAGCACGCCATGGCCGGTGACCTTCCAAGGTTCCACCCTCTTGGCCTTGCTGCTGCAGGTACGGGCTGGACCTTTTCCTGCTGTCTATTGACGAGGGCATCTCCGGCTACCGCGATGACTCTCTGGAGACGGTGAAGCGCAACGAGCAGCAGTACGGCATCCCGCTGCGGATAGTGTCGTACAAAGAACTGTACGGGTGGACCATGGACGAGATTGTGGCGCAGATTGGCACCAAGAACAACTGCACGTTCTGTGGGGTCTTCCGGCGTCAGGTTCGTGGCGCACCAGCTGCGGACGGCGCAGAAAGCTACACATAGAACGCAATACGCAACTGTGCTCCCGTACCGGTCATGCTCCTCAGGGGCTTTGCAGGTCCGATCCGATCCTGTACTGCGGCGTTCCCAACCTCGACACGCAGGCTCTCGACCGCGGCGCGGTGCTTGCGGGCGCCAACAAGATTGCGACGGGCCACAACGCCGATGACGTAGCCGAGACGGTGCTACTGAACATCCTACGCGGCGATGTGCCCCGGTAGGTCTTGCCCGTAGCCTATTCCATACTCCACACTTCCTTGCCGGTCGTGTAGCAGCCATACCGTAGTCTGTCCGTAGTCCGTACCGTAGTCCGTCCTCGTCGTGTGGCCTCCATGCCGTATTGCTTCCGGTCCAGTCCAGTCGAGTCCAGTCTCGTTACCGTAATTTATGTACCGTATGTTGACCGCCCCGCCGATGTATCACACCCGATGCCAGCACGCCGCACCGGCTGAGCTGCTGCTCCGCGGCCCGCTCTCGCACAGCTGTCCCGTCTCTCAAGAGGACAGGGCATGCTCTCATTTCCGTTTCGCGCCGTCACGTGACCGGGTTATCGCACCTTCTTATGCGCAGGCTGGGCCGCTGCGCCAACATCATCACGGGCGAGGACAGCCCGCTGCCGCGCGTCAAGCCCTTCAAGTACGCGTACGAGAAGGAGATCGTGCTGTACGCCTACTACAAGAAGCTTGATTACTTCTCCACCGAGTGCATTTACGCGCCATTCGCGGCTCGTGGCTTCGCCCGGGAGTTTATCAAGGACCTGGAGGTGAGCTGCAGAGCAGCGCTTTGGGTCACAGGACCGCATCGTCCCTTGGCGCCATGCTGGGCGCACGCGCTCTCGCGCACCTTGCTGCCCTTCCCTGTGTCATCGCTCGCGCACCGGGGCCCGCATGCTAACGAAAATGGTTTTGTCGAGCTTCTCTTCGTTTCATCCCGATGCCTGCCCCACGCAGGCTGCGCGGCCCATGGCCATCATTGACGTGATCCGCTCAGCCGAGGACTTCGTGTTCGCCGCCGCCTCGGAGGAGAAGCTGCCACAGCCGCGCACTTGCGAGCGCTGCGGCTACATCTCGAGCCAGCCCGTCTGCAAGGCGTGCGTCCTGCTGGAGGGACTGAACCGCGGCCTGCCGCGCCTGGGCGTCAGCCGCACGCGAGGGCGGCATGGCGAAAAGGCGGGGCTGCACCCGAGCGTCGCGCGGTCGGACCCGAGCAGCGGGCCGCCAGGACCAGGGACCGGCGGCTCGGAGGCCTTGCGAGCCGGTGCTGATGTCGATCCGCACCCGTCCGCAAACGACGGGGACACAGGGCAGCCGATTACACTGTCAGCGGCTGAGGCGTCGTGTGATGGCGATACGGTCTGTGCGGGAACGCCGGCGGCTCACTCCTTGCCGGATCGTGCTGGCACAGAGAGGATTCGGCGCGCCGTAAAGCAGGTGCAGATTTCGTACGAGGAGGCGGGCGGCACGTGACCATTGGAGCGGCGGTGCCTGAGCTCTCGTTGCAAGCTACGGGCGCATATTTGATGTCAAGTTTGACGCTTATGGGGTTGCGTTTTGGGGGGGCGGGACGGAACGTCACATGTCTTGCTCTGTACCCGCCCGCCCTACTGGAAAC
>LSYV01000130.1:166771-195714 GCA_001584585.1 Gonium pectorale | reverse complement strand
GCGCTGTGCGACCTAATAACCGCCGTATATTCCACCCTCTCCCCTTCAATTGTCACGCTGGCACTGACTGACTGCATTTCCTCCACCCGTATTGCTTTCATAGTCAACTAGCAAGCGAAGAATGTGCTACAGTAGGCTGCTATATGTATGAGCGCAGAACCGAGCATAGGTTGAGCGTGTGGTGTATGGGTGTAGCAAGTGCCTTTGCACGGTAGACATGTAGGATTACGTGTGCCGTCCATAGCGACGGGTTACCAGGTCATCTCCTTGCGCCTGTGGTGCTCGTCATTGGGTGGGGTCATCATGGTTTCAAATTGCTGCGAGGGACCAGAGGGGAGCATCTGTAAGCATTCACCGTACGACGTCTCAACTTAACCAAACTCTTGGCATGTCCTTTACGCAATCCATGTGCGAAACTTTGCATCGCGTTACAACCTGCAACAGGGCCGCGTCAGGTAGCTTGGTGTAGCGTACACGCGCCCACACTACAGCCTTATTGCGCATATGTGCAGCCTCCGCACGAGGGACACCCAAACAGGACCGCATCCACCCCGGCATTCGTGCAAGGTGCAACCGACTTCCTTCCGACCTCATATTGTCACAACCGGCTTATGCCTAGTCACAGGTGATCTCAGCCATTAACCACTAGCCTACATCACCCAAGCACTCTAGCTAACTTAGTCAGGCATGAAAATAAACAGCTTACATTCGCAGTTCACAGTGAGGAAAGACGTACCCAACGCATGTCACACGCCGCCACACGCCGCCACACACGGTCGGTCACACGGGAGCCGCAGATAGGCATCCCGTGCGTTTATCGGCGCACGGCAGCGGCAACAACTGGTCCATGCTCCTGCCGCTCCTTTCTAAAGTTTTACAGTACACATCAGTGCCTATAGCCTAGAGCGGTCCGTCCCACCTCACCAAATGCGCAAAAAGGCAAAACGTCTCGTCACCACATATAGTCAGCAGTTTGTGCAAACTTCACCTCCCCCAATTCTCCCGGTTCCTGGCCGCATCATCGCCGTGCCGGCGACCCCCGCTTGCCGCCTGTCGCCTCTACTCCCGCTGGTCGCACTTTAATGGCCGTCTCAAGCTTGCGCGGGAGCGTCCGTTGTACTTTCGTCTCAAGGTGCTCCCGGGTCAGCGGCCGGTCCTCCTCCATTGGCTCCGGCTCGATCCCCTCAATCTCCTCCTCTTGCGTGGTGGACGGCGGCTCAATGATGATGCGGTTGCCGGGCTGCGTGAGCGGCTGCGCCAGGAGGGCCTCCGACAGGCCCTCTGTGCCCTGCACCGCTTTCCGCTTGGCGTAGATCTGCGGCGATGAATATGGCGAGGAGCTTTCAAGCAAGGACTCGTATACAACAGTGCTATGCGCCTTGCGGGGGCGGCCTGCTAACCAAGCTGGCCGAGCGGCGACGTCGTTTGCATCAGAAGAGACAGTGCCACGCGGCTCCACCCGTAGTGCCGCACTGAGGGCCCTACCCTAAGGACTCTTCTTTGTGGCACAAGTGTCGTGCCCCGAGTCCCCAAGCATACCTGCAGGATCTCGTTTGTGCGCTGCTCGATGATGCCGAGGTAGGCCGTGAGGTTGCCCTCCGTCAGCCCCTCCTCGCCCAGCAGGTCCCGCACTGCCGGCGTGTTGCAGCCAATGCGCTCAAACAGGTCCGAAATGCCCGCTTTGAGCGCGGCAGTCATCGACATAGCCGAGTCGTAGCGCTTGTCGTACAGCTGAGACTGCGCCTCGCACGCCGCCAGGCGAGCCTCCTCTTCCGACAGCTCGCGCGACTTGGTCCGGTCCAGCTCCTGGCCCGTTTCCCTGCATCACGGATGATGACGCATAGCGGGAAGGCCCGGGTAAGACCCTCATCCGAATGACGCTTTTCCCACAGCAGAAGCGGACGGCGGGTCATGTTGCAGGCTCAAGTGCTGTCACGTGGCGGCAATGGATGTTCCTTGCTTTGCCCTATAGGACCCGAAGCGGCACGTGGCAAGTGCGGCTCACCGGTACTTGTTGATCTCGCTGCGCATGACGTTAATTTGGTCCTCCAGCTTCTCAATCTCCTGGTTGACCTCGTTGACGTAGTTGAAGAGGGTGTAGTTCTGGTCCTCCGCCGCCAGGAACGTGTTGACCAGCTGGTCAATGTCCTCGATGCCCGTAGCGTCCTGCGTACGACATGCCAAGCAGGGGCACACAACGGAAATGGAGCGGGTCTAGCAAGGGAGGGAGGTGCTGCACAAGGGAGCAGTTAAAATGCGTTCGTGGCGCTTCATACTCCGGCAGCAGCTGCGTGGGTTGAACCAAAGACCCAAGATCAAGGTGTTGACAACCGGTAAACATGTTGTCACTGCCACGCATCCATTGGCTGTCAAGATTTGCCCTTAAAGCCCCAATTTTCGTATGCACGGCTTGCATTATGGAAACTGTCCAGGCTCAGGCCTGAAACGCGCGCTGAAGTTGCAAGCAGAACCAGCAAATCAGCAGCGTGAGCCTCCTTAAGGTAGCAGCGAACTGCATGGCTCCGCTCGAACGATCTTTTACTTGATCATCATGCGCAGCATGAACTACGGGCATACTTGGGATACGGGTGGGTGGGGTCGCCGACCCGCATCTGACCCAAAGCCGCAGCCTACTCGATCCACTCTCGTGGCCGCACCTGAATGCGCTTGAAGGCCTGGCCGTACATCTCCACCTTCTCCGCGGCAACGTTCTGTGCAAGCGCCTTGTTGTACCCCATACCCCACTGCCCTTTCGACACCCGCTTCTTCTTCTCCGCTGAGGACAGGGTGCCCATCTTCAGCAGCTCCTGCGTTTCCCGCTCACGCATGGCCAGCTCCTGGGCGCGCGCCCGCTCCTGTGACCGAGCCAGGCAGCAACGGGTACAGGCCTCGTAAGAACCTGCAAGGCTCCGACGCTGACAAGGAGAAGCAACACCAGATAGAGCGCGTCCAACTAAACGCCCAGCGGTGCGTCCCTTAGGTCCAGCTGCCACATGTATACCGCATATGTGTTCTCCGGTGGGTTTGGCAACTCCGTCATTGCCGCCCAAAGCCGTACAGTATTCGGCATGGCCCATGGCCTCAGAAATAGGCAGTAGCTGGGACTGGGCCAGCGCAGAGTGGCGACCTGCCCAGTCCGTAACCCAGTAACCCAGCTTCAGTGCGCGGAACGGCCGCCAGATGCTAACAGCAAGCACCGACTCATCATGCCGTCCAGAGTCATCGACAGCACACGCACCCGCTCTTTCTTGTCCTCCTCTATGATTGCCGTGAGCTGCCGCCATTCCTCCTCAAAGCCTTGCTGCTCCTTGTCCGCCTGCGCCTTGAGCGCGTTCATCTCCGCGATGGCTTTCTCCCGGGCCTCAAACGCGCCGTTCGCCTGCTGAATCATGTCCGCCATGTCGCGCTTCAGCTTCGCCAGCTCCCGCTCCAGATTGCTGTGAATGCTCTCAAACATGATGCGCTCACGGCGCAGGTTGTTGATCTGCTCCCGCAGCTGCTTGTTGTGGGTTATGGACTGGTTATACTTGACGTACGCCTTCTCCAGCCGGTTCTCCAGCAGTTTGATCTTCTTCTGCACAGCCGCCGACAGCTCCCTAGCCGAGAAGATGCCGCCCATGTTGTTCCGCGTGCTGGTAAGCGTGCTGGACATCTCCGACAGCTGCTGGTCCAGCATTTTGGTTTTGCGCATCTCCAGCACAATCTGCGGTCATGGGGAAACGTGGAAACGGCGCGCACCGTGTAAGGGAATGGAGCCTCCTCGCAGGGCACGTCAGTCGCATGGACATCGACATGGGCATCGCTTCACCTTGCGAGCCAGGATGTCGCCCTCATCCTGCAGGCGATTGATGAGTGCCTGTGCAAACGGGTCGCCTGGGCGCACGCTGAACTTGTTCTCCAGCAGCAGCTCCGTCTTCAACTGCTCATTCTGTCCACGGAGCTTGTCGATGGCCGCCCTAGAGTATATCGAAAAGCCCAAAATCATCAGTGGCTCCACGGGGCCAATATCGCGCGCTCCGCCCGCTTACCGCTGCTTCTCCAGCACGCTTTTGTGGTTCAGGCTCTCGCCCATTCCTGAGGCCTTTGTACCCATGGAGCCCGAAGACCCCGCTCGAGCTGCAAAATCCAGTTGCGGGTGAGCAAATTGCTAAGGAGGAGCAACTTTCTGCTGCGTGACTTACTGTCTGTTAGAACTGGCATGGTAGATAATACTGTTGTCTTGGAAGGGAATGACTGCATGCCCGTTTGTCCACGAGCTCGTTCTAAGAGAAACGCGGTGCCGTACAAGCACGCCGTGCACGGTGTTTCGCGTGCCCACCATGCAGCGTGCGGACGGGGGCACCTACGTGCTTCTCGACGCACCCGCTCGCCGTATGGCGCGCGCACAGCTCGAGCCGACGCGCCCTTTCGCCAATGGCCATCTTGCGGCCGTACGCCCGGAGCCTCATTCCCGCGCTCAAGCCAAGCAATATGAGCGAGAATCGCGATACGATGACAGGGCTTGGAATCCTCAGGCAACTGTGACACAGACCACGTTGAAGTTGTCTCGGTGCCTAGGAACGGACGCGCAGGGAACCACTACCAGGCAGCAGGTATTTTTCCCTGACGCAGCCATCGGCGTCCACTCACGGAGCCCCTCGTTGTGCCATCAAGCGCTCCGAGTAAGGCTCAGGCCGTAAAGCTAGGCCCCAAAAACATTTGATCGTTACCTCGGCCCCAATGTTCGCATGAAGGTGCAGGGCCAACCTTACGTACATATCATGACGGACACGGCGATATGCGCAGCATCTTTGTCGGCTTTTGCGCAACGGGGTTTTGACGGCATCCAAGTTGGGACGCGGGGTTGGCGTGGAGAGGTGCCCGCGTGGACGCGCCGGGTCGGTACAGGCGTGGGCACGGCTTGGGGGCGTGGACACGCGTGGAGATGGGGGGGGAGACCGGGGAGACAGGCCCCGGCTGAATGGCCTCCCCAGGAACATACCGATCCTTCTTGTAGGCTTCACGTACCTATCCTGCCGAGTTATAGCCGCCAGGGTGTATGTACGACACGTACGGAGAGGTGAGGCGCTCGCGGCCCCTCTCTCGCAGAGATTTGCACTTCCTTGTGTCGTTGTGCAAACAGAGTACACTATAAGGGCATTAAGGAGTGGTGCAGTTTCCGCAGGTGTCTTCAAACGGCCTTGTTTGGACAGAGCCCTACTCTACATCCCTGCCCTGACCATTGCAACTGTCACACGTGATTTCTGCCTTTATACACCTAGGATCGGTCCCTTGACCTTGAGTGCGGGCACCACTGCTTGCTGAAGGACCTAGCGGCGAAGCACGTCTTCTTAGCAGCTCAGACACAGCAAGGCATACAGCCTTTGCTGCCAGCCGGCTCTGTGCAGTCAGCGGTCGGCGCTTTCCGCGCGGAGCAGTCCGGCCCCGGGAGGCTGGCTT
The DNA here is from genome assembly GCA_001584585.1 of Gonium pectorale. Lineage (NCBI taxonomy): Eukaryota > Viridiplantae > Chlorophyta > Chlorophyceae > Chlamydomonadales > Volvocaceae > Gonium > Gonium pectorale. The sequence goes on along the minus strand of LSYV01000130.1, from coordinate 190,275 downwards.
GCAGCGTCAGAAGGAGCCTTACAGCATATTGAGATGAAGGGCGAAGGGCAGACGGACAAGGACAAAGAGGGCGACAAGGCAGCCAAGGAGGAGGAGGCCAGCACAGCGCCACTCCCAGAGAAGGCACGTTCCGGCTGCTTTAGAAGGCCTTTTGATCCTGGTTAGCAGTGGGACTCATCGGTCAGAACCGGCGGCACTGCAATCTCGCAGGTCCTCGTCGGGGGCTCGCCCGAGTATTACGTTGAGCGCAAACTTGGCAAGGGAGGCTTTGGTCAAGTGTACGTGGGACGCAGAGTTTCATCCACAAAGCAGAAGGATGGCCCGCAAGCCAACCAGGTGGGAAGCGAACGCCGTTGACGCTTTGTTCCATGCGTCTGTCCTAACCCACGGGTTACCTCATGGCTCAGGTGGCACTCAAGTTTGAGCACCGGAGCAGCAAGGGCTGCAACTACGGGCCGCCCTACGAGTGGTCCGTCTACAAGTGAGTGCAGTGGCCTAGTCCCGGAAATGCATACTTGGGGACCGACCCTTACGTGCCCCACCTTGTGTACATGCAGCTCCCTCGGTGGCGTTCATGGCATTCCCAAAGTCCACTATAAGGGGCGGCAAGGGGACTACTACATCATGGTAAGGGGGTGCCGGGCGGGTGAACAGATGGGAAGGGGTTCGTGTCAAACCCTGCATTCTGACGCGCCCTCTGTTTCCCGTCAGGTCATGGACATGCTGGGGCCCAGCCTTTGGGACGTCTGGAACTCGTCGGGGCAGGTTATGTCGCAGGAGATGGTGGCGTGCATTGCCGTTGAGGCGCTGTCCATCCTGAAGGAGCTCCACGCGAAGGGGTGAGCGTGTTGGGGTTGCATGCAGTACATCCATGATCTATTTTTACTCGCCACACAGCTGGGAAAGCTACTCAATTCGACTGGTGGCTCACGCTTATCGACGTGTGGGTTCCGAATGTTGCAGGTATGTGCATGGTGACGTCAAGCCGGAGAACTTCCTGCTTGGGCAGCCTGGAACGCCAAACGAGAAGAAGCTCTACTTGGTGGACCTGGGGCTTGGTAAGCTGGGGTGGCAGTCCCTTGACGGTGTGCAAGGGCTAGGACAGTGAGACTGCCATACGGAAACGGTGGTATGATTGCAGGTATGTGCTAAGACCGTGTTCTTGGTATAATGGGTTGCGGAGACATGTCCAAACTAGTTTGCGATGGTGCCCTGCTCTTGCAGCCACTCGGTGGAAGGACGCTGTCTGCGGGACGCACGTGGAGTACGACCAGCGGCCAGACGTCTTCCGGTAAGGATGGGGAGGATTAGCCGCTTGCCAAGTGACGGCAGTCGTGATCAACTGCAGCCGCACTGATGTGGCTGTACATCAGGCAGGCATCGGCACGGGGTTCATGTACAGGGGCATGTGTAATGGTGATGCCGCAGGTTTCATTACGCTGCGGACCTGTCAAGGGATCGCGCTTGTGTCAGCTCGTGCCCCAACACAACACAACACGGACTCGTCTGTTGCAGGGGCACGGTCCGCTACGCGAGCGTGCACGCGCACCTGGGCCGCACAGCTAGCAGGCGTGACGACCTGGAGTCGCTGGCCTACACGCTGCTCTTCCTCCTTAAGGGGAGACTTCCGTGGCAGGGCTACCAGGTGGGTGCAATGGGCATGTCAACTGGAGGGGTTGGCTTGGAGGCATCCGGTCAGCTGAACTTCCGCCCAGAGTATGTCGTCAAACATAGGACGCATACAGATAAGGCTATCAGGTGGGCTTTCGTTGGGGCCCGAGGCGGCAACTTATTGGGGTTGATGCCAAACTCTGTTAATTCTTTTGGTGCCTTTAGCCGGGATCAAGCCTGTGTCCGCTTCACCGCTCTCCGTTCGCCGCCTGGTCCTCGCCGTGCAGGGCGACAACAAGGGCTACCTGGTGTGCAAAAAGAAGATGGCGACGTCGGCTGAGATGCTGTGCCGGTATACGCCCCCGGCGTTCCGGCAGGTGAGATGGTCGCCGTCATGGATGGTGACCCGCGCCTGGCCTTGACAATAGCAAATGGCAGTGTGGCGAAGAGCATTGCCGTGATAGCTTATAGTTCATGAATAATCCGTTCATGTCGTGGATCGCCTCTTTAGGCATCAAGGTTGCCCACTGTGCGCGTTTGACCCTAACAGTTCACGGAGGCGGTGGTGAACCTCAAATTTGACGAGGAGCCGAAGTACGAGGCCTACATGAAGCTCTTCGAGCCGCTGTGCGGCCCCGCGCCGACGCGGCCCATTCTTGTTGAGGGCGCTGCGAAGGTGCGGTATGACGGAGGGGCGCACGATTCCCAGCACAAACCCAAGCATTGCAATCCGATTCCGGCTAAGAAGGGTCAGATCTCGCACACCGTCTTCGGCCCCTTTGATTCGTCAGCCCGTCCAATTTTACTTACCGGTTGCCTTCAAAACTGTTCGGATTGCAGGTGGGCCAGAAGCGCCAGCGTGACACGGACGACCAGTTGGAGGATGCCGCGCCGAAGAAGAAGGTCCGCCTGGGCCTGCCGGCTACGCAGTGGATCACGGTTTACAATGCGCACCGGCCCATGAAGCAGCGGTACGTCACGGAGTACGTAACGGCTTGCTCGGTGCACGCGTTGTTGCGTCAAATCGTGCAAGGTTTCTGTTTGGGCAGCGTGCTGTGCACAACTTACGGCACGCATCACGCCCGATTGCACCGGCGAGGCTGCCTTTGCGTAGATGGTGCACCCAAGAACGTGTGCTGATGAGCATTGCTACACCGTGTGCATGTCCATCTTGGGTGTACTTTCTCATTACACATGGCATGCGCGACTGCAGGTATCACTACAACGTGGCCAACACGCGGGTAGAGCAGCACGTGGAGAAGGGCAACGATGACGGGCTCTACATCTCGTCCGTGGCATGCTGCCAGGAGCTGTGGGCGCTCATAATGGACGCCGGGACGGGCTTCACCGCGCAGGTGAGTCGGGTGTATCAGCTTTGTTGGGGGTTGCCACATTAAATACATGGTTCGTGCGGGCGCAATGGCCAGCGTATGCATATCCGGTGAAGCCTGAAGCCGCATGCTGACGGCCCGGCCATGACAGTAAAGTTTGCTTTGTCCAAGCTGCTGTTCCCAGGCAACGGTGATTGATTTGATCCGTCGTGCGAGCCAGCTGTAAGCCGAGAAAGCGAGGACACCAGCCGTCTTCCCCTACATACGTTCTTGCATTACAGCTGCCAGCTCAGGTCGTCCCCAGGTCCCTGTTCGCGATGATGTTGCGGATGAACACCCTACAATCTCCTCGCGTCTTTGGCTAAATACAGGTCTACAACCTCAGCCAGCACTTCCTGCCCAAGGAGTGGATCATGGAGAAGTGGGAGGAGGGCTACTACATCACCGCCATGGCGGGCTCCATGTCGGGCAGCAGCCTGGTGGTCATGTCCAAGGGCACACCGTACACGCAGCAGTCGTACAAGGTCAGCGACTCGTTTCCCTTCAAGTGGATCAACAAGAAGTGGAAGGAGGGCTTCTACGTCACCTCCATGGCCACGTCGCACACGCGCTGGGCCGTGGTCATGTCCCGCAACGCGGGCTTTGCGGACCAGTGCGTCGAGCTGGACTTCCAGTACCCGTCGGAGGGCATCCACCGGCGCTGGGATGCCGGCTTCCGGATAACCGCCTGCGCCGCGACACCCGACCAGTCGGCATTCGTGCTGAGCGTGCCGCGGAGGTGAGGGTGTCCGTCACAGCGGGAGCGCCTCATCATCTGCTGCTTGCACTGTCCTTACGCCGCTGCTTTTCGTTTGTACGTTTTTCCTGTGCTTACAATGGTGCTGACTAAGTGCGTTGTACGGTTGATTGCAGACGGCCGATGGACGAGACCCAGGAGACGCTGCGCACTTCGGCCTTCCCCAGCTCGCACGTGAAGGAGAAGTGGGCGAAGAACCTCTACATTGCTGGAATCGCGTACGGCCGAACGGTCAGCTAGTCTGCCCTGGAGCCAATGGTGCCGCACCAAGTGCTTATTGGCGGTTGGTGGTGTATGCTGTGTATTAGCGCCGGTAGCGGCGGTTGTTTCCGCACTTGCTCCCTGACCGGGCATTGCGCATCTCGTGCGCAAACATGCGCAAAACGTGGTCATTAGTGTGTACTGCCAGAGACGTTCTGACTTGCGTCGCTTAACGTGGAGCGGTCCCCCGCCTGCCGGCATTTGCTAGAACTGTCACCTGCGGGAGCATTTTCTTGTCTTAACGTTGCCGCTTTACCCTACGTTTGGCGAACGGACTGACAAGTGTCGTTTCATGGGTAGTCAGTTGGTTTCTTCGCATGCGCCTTCCCATGGAGCATGGTTGCATAACGCGGCGTTAGCCTAGTCGCCGTGGACAGCTGGCGCGACAGGAGCAGTGTCGCCCTCCGCTGTGCCGGCCGAGGTGTCAGTAGCCCCCGAACTTGGACTACGACAAGTTTTGGACCTTATGTGCTTATCAGCTGCCTCAAGTTGTAGGCAAGCGAGCAGAGCCGCGTTGGCTGTATGGATCTGCTTTGGGACACCTAATGACTGCATAGACCGCGCCCTGCATGAACTTGAGGCACTCGGTACTTTGGCTATGGGCTTCGTCCGTCAGGGCTGTGCTGTATTGTGGTGCGGACGGCCCATGACGGCTGCCGTGAGAGAGGGGCGCACAGAAATGGAAGTGTAGTGGAGACGTGCGAGGCGTGGGTCTTGGCGTCGGCCATTGCCAATCATGTCCCGTCGACGCTTCGGTGTGTCTCCCTGGCGTGTTGGCGAAGCAGCAGCAGATGGGGGGATCGTCTTACAGCGTGGGCAAGCTTGGACGAGCGAGCAGGTTACTTCTTCAGTCCGGCGTGTATCGGGATTGTTTGTGGCTCGCATCGCGGCGTTGGTAACGAATGAGGAAGATGCCAACGCATACGAGCATCTTTATATGGAAGTTCTGATGTTTGAAAGCTTCCTAACACCGTGTATTAATGGAACAGGCATGATACGGTTACATTTGCCGAACTACACTCTTCAAATGGCCCCACACTTCACGCACGTCCTTGACGGGCTGCAGAAGAGCAGGCAATTAGGAACACACAGTCAGGCTTCGTTACAGTTCCCCCGACACTGAGAAATTGCCCTATCTGCGGGAAATTACGGTTATGAGGAGTGCAAGGCAGTACCGCGCAGCACCTCAGACAGACAGACTTCCTTACAGTACCCCCGACACTGGGGGACCCGGCCTGCCACCGGGAAATTACTGCGAGGAGAGTAAGGGCAGCAAGGCAGCACCAGCTGACATGCCAAACAATGGAACAGTGACCTAGTGCAAAACCCAGTCAGGGGGCCTGTGGCAGGGCATGCAAAAGAACGCACACGGACCGTGCACAAAAGAGGCCCGCCACCAAACAAGTCCAACCATATCTATGTCACTAACCCGCGCCATCCCGGAGCCGGTCCCGACCACGAGCGGCAAAAAGAACATACGGGTCGACAGGCCCACACACAGGTATCAAGCGATTAGGCAAACAAGAACTGGGGTGCAAAACAAGGAAGCGAGGTAGACCAGTGCATCACTCCGCGCACGGCAGGCGTCCGGCCACAACCCGCAGGAAGGGGTGCCCAGCAGACACACCACCTGAGCACTAAGCATGGAACACGACCCAAAGGTGGCAACCCGTTGCAAACAGGTAAGCATACAACTCCTGAATCTAATCACTTGTGCACGGGCTTGACCCCGGGCCCATACTACCCTCATACCAGTACCATCACGATTGGCTCACTTCACGCAGGCAATGCACTCCCTTGCACATGCAAGTGCCAAACGTGGGCAGTCAGCCCGCCTGCTGCATGTTCACATGGCGCGTCCGCATGAACGGTCAGGTGGTGGTTGTGTCGCAGTGCCAGCTTCGCCACAAGTATACTTCGTATCCTGCGAATCGTCTTGCACTTGGTACCTTACTTGCGCTGCAAGTCACGTCGATGTCCCGTAATCCTCTCATGGCACGCACCACGGCACCACCACGTCTACAGCGTGTCGCTCTCAAGATGCCCCCACCGGTGCCCATGCCACACTACTAGGACCTAGGCCTGAAGCTGTACCAAGCCCCGCCCATGAAGTTCATACAGATGCCCGTCACGTTTAGGGCATGGAACTTAACACCTCCGAGCAGGAAGAAACCCAGCACGCTGCTCACCGCGCCCTTGAGCACGCCCACGATGCTGGTGGTCAGCGCGCTGTTGAGGTGCGTGCACAGAAACAGGCAGCCCGTCAGCAGGCCCTCCATCACTGCGGTGACGCCCAGCCAGGCCGCAAAGCCGTGTGCCCCCATAGCCACCCTCAGTTTCGCCAGCTGGCTCGGCGCCTGGGCACCGTCGCCCATCACCAAGCACATCAACGTGAGCGCCGGCACCGCTATGCAGGACAGGGTGTATAGGAGCTCCATGGCGGACAGCGGCTGTCCAGGGTCGCCGTGGCCTGAGCCCGCCGCTCCTAATCCCGCCGACGGGCCCAGAGTTCCACTCCCGAATCCCGCTTTGGAAGGGGCTGCAGGCAGGGGATCACACAGCGGCACGGTGGGTCCAGATCCTTGGGAGTTGTGGATGCGGACGCTGACGGGGTGAGCATGGACCTCCACACCCGTGCTGTGGGCCAGGTCCTGCTTATTCCCAAACGCAGGACTGGCTCCGGTGAGTGCCTCGCCTGTGTTGTTCTCCGCGTCTGCAAGGCTCGTCTCAGATAAGTGATGCTTCCGGCGGGCAGAGGAGCCACCGTCGGCGCCGTTGCCGTGGCTGCCCCCGCCACCAGCCCTTTCGGCGAGTAGGATATATGTCGCCTGCATGCCCGCGCAGAATAGCGCCAGGGTGTAGCCCTACGGGAAGGACAGGCATGCGCAAGGTTAAGGAAAGCAAGATATGTACATTTCGTTCAGGGCGTGCGCCGCTGCGTGCCATCCCGCATCCATGTCATCCCGATGCAGACCCTATCCCGGACGCCGTGACCCCGACGTAAACCTATCGCTCTTGACAGGTCATCTGAGTGCACGACACTTTGCGTATCGACCTCATGGCCAAGCAACGCACTTTGGCATCAAAAGAGAGGTCCCCTGCGCCCGCCACCAGGCAGCCGCCCACGATTAAGAGCACGGAGCTCGTCGTCTGTACGTCCGGCCAGCGCCTGTCATAACCCGCCTGCAGCAACAGGAACCGCGTCATTTGCGCAGGGACATGCTGTTTGCACTGGGTATGCCATCTGTTGACGGTCATCTGCACATACAATCGCTGTCATAATGTTAGGTCCATACTTCATTACATGCGTACCTTCATAACCAGCACGATCACAGGCGTGAGTCGCTTCAAAGTGTTGTACATGGGTACGGATAGGAACGCCAGGCTGTAGAGGACGAGCACGGCGTGCACGCAGTAGCAGGCGGCCAGTGGCGCCACTTGCTCGAAGCGCATCTCCCGCATGGTTGGCAATCTCACGAGCCCACATGCCGCGAACAGCCGCAGCACCAACAGTGTTGCGACCGTTTGTATGAGCAGGATTGTCGACGGGAGTGGCAGTACTTGAACAGCGTACTTGTTCACTGTGGGTAGGGCAAAAAGCCGAAAAAGTTCCGATTCAGCTAGCTGAAGGCGGGCGTAGCCTTGCGCTCAAGTATTGGTATGGTACTTGGTAAACCTGGCACGCGCATGCGCACCAAGGTGCACGGCGTAGCCCAGGGTGCCGTGCGGGCAGTGGCGCGTGCGGCATACCCGTACGTGTTACACATCGCTGGTTGCCCCCAAGAGCCTCAATCCTGCAGAGCAGCCCAGTTCCCCTGCCTCCCCTTCCTCACCAAAGTTGGCAGCAACAGCCACGATGCCATCTGCCACGGCAATACCGGAACACGTACGATTAGACTGAACCACACCATGACATGATGCACAAAGGCAGTGAGTGCTCCTTACAGGTAACGGCGACACCGATGCCCAAAAGTTGCCTAGACTTTGCGTCGCTCGTCATCTTTACAACAATTTTCAGCCAAAGCAGTGCGTAGAGGCGTTGTGTAAACTGTTGCGCTACATCGGGCTTCAGGTGGCTAGCTCGCGATCGGACTACTTCGCTTAAACATGTTTGAATAATATTACGGTATATGAGCTGCTGAGGTCCTCCTGCGCTGCCTGAGGTCTGGACCTGGCCATTTAGCAGCCTTGCAACCGTCGAACTGACGCGAACGGTTGAGTGGATTCGGCCGTCTGTCTGTTCCGCACTTTCGCTGCGGAAGTTCCGCAACACGATTACGCTCGTGGCCCTGGGAGATGTCCGAGCAATGACATTGCAGTGCCGTCCACATGAAGACCCTCCCCCTTCATCCGTGCCCATGGCCCTATACGTTCCCCCTAACCCCCAGTATGTGACGCACGCCGGTCACAACACAGACCGCACGCACTGATGCACGACCGGGTCACCTCAAGCGTGATCCGTACGCTTTACAACAGTGAGGTATGCGGGTTGTAGGCATAAGGTCTTGCTGAATTCAAAGTTAAACTGCCGATTACAAGCACGGCATCTGCCGGGTCATCAATCAGCAAGGCACGTGCACCAAGACGTGGGCCAAGACGCCACGAGCGTAGCACACGTTGAACCCAACGACCCTGCAGGTCAACGCAAGCGAAGGCCTACAAACCATAAGTACAATCACATGTTGGCTTGTTGCCTGCTGCGCTGCTGGAGACACATCCTCGTGGCATCGCGCGTATCAATGGGCTCTATGTGTTAGAACACAGTTCCCTGAATAATCTATAACATGCTCTTGCGTCGGGGTGCCTGACCATTTCACAACTCGGGGCTCAGCCACAAAATCAATGTGAACGCCGAGAACTAATGCCTCATAAAGAAAGCTGGACTGATTAGACCTGGGACTACGGAATCAATCATTTGGAGAGATCAATGGGAGCCGGCGTGAATCACAATCGTATTCACAGAAAGAACGCAGCGCGAAATCCAACACAATCCGGCATGCCTCCGAGTCTGCCCGTAGAATGAGCCTGGGCACTGAGTGGTAACGTAACAACTACTGACACAAAATCCAGACAGGCCATGCAACCATGCATGCCATACGCCCCAAGTGCCGAAGAAAAGTCCAGTAGTTATTGCAATTCGTGTCACGTGACGGCCTCTGTCGACGACCTGGTGAATGGCTAGCTGTAGGGCACGATCTTTTCTACCTAGGAGGTAGTGCTGTGCTGGCCTGTCGGGGCGCTTCCTTGTCGTCCACTGCCAGGAGTCGAGACATATCCTGGAGCTCCGCCAAGACGTCCCGCATGTTGGGCCGGTCGGCGGGAAGGTACGACATGCAGGCGTCCAGCAGCGCCGCCAGGCGGGGTGGACAGACCCGCGGGTCGGTGGGCACAGGCAGGCGCATGCGGTGCACTGCGACGCGGTAGATGATGGCGACGTTGCTGTCGCCGCCCCAGGGATGCTCTTGCGTTAGCAGCTCCCACAGCAGCACTCCAAAGCTACGGGTGAGGAGGATTGAATACGTTGTCGGTTGGCGAGCACCACCAAGTTTTCAATAATCACTATGCCAGTGGTTGCGGTGGCAAGGTGGACAAAGACGTCGGCGCATCAGGAATGGGTCAGGATAGTGAAGTGCAGCACTGTTCCCCACGGGTGCCTACCTGTAGACGTCACACTTGGCGGAGAGACGTCCGATCGCAGGGTCAAATCCTGAGGGTACCGAGGCACGACCGCACTTTACGCCAAGTGTGTTACATTTATAAACAGCGTTCTCAAGACAGAGTGCGAGCAAACAATTGTGCTGATCGCGTACATTAAAGTCATAGTTGCTTGCCTGCATTCTGCTCCTTTTAGGGCACTGACTATCCCGACCGGAACCTGCCGAACCCTGAACGGACCTTCAGGCGCCATGTAGGCCACAGACCCGGCATCGGGTTGCTGCGTGCTGATGTACGGCTTGAGATGGTATCTGGCGGGCAGTTAAATGGGCACCGGTAGCAAGAGTCAGGGGTAAAACAAGAACGAGCTGAGCGAGACAGTAGCACTGTCAGACCGCAAGCTGGTTGACGCTACTTTGAGCAGGCCGACCAAGCACCAAGCTTGCTAGCTGCATGCAACATAAACTATCGGTATCATGACCTCGGCGGGCAATCATTCTAAGGGATGCTCACCGCGCCAGGCCGAAGTCCGAGATCTTGCTAGTTCCTGCGGAAGGACGAGGCGCGCACACGTATTCGTCACGAACCGCTGCCACACCATGCGGTGTAACGCCCAGAGCCGACCCGAGTGGCTCACAGCACGTAAAGCAAGTTCTAACGCAATGCATACAGGAGTCCCTGCGTCGCGGGCCACTGCACTCGCGCCCGCCTATCAGGCCGCCATGCAACAGGGCGAGACGGTCCCGCACCCTGCCCTGATGCAATCCGGGCTCCCTCCCGCGCCCCGCCGAAGTCCACCAAGGTGCCGGAACACCACAATGAATAGGTCTGCGCTGCACTTGCTGCCACACCCGCACTCCCGCCCTATCCACCACCTCACCCGCGGAGTCCATGAGGATGTTGGCGGGCTTAAGATCGCGGTGCACGATGGCGGGGTGCAGGTGCGCCAGGCCGCGCGCCACATCGGTGGCGATGCGCAGCGCCTCGCCCAGCCCCAACCGCTCGGTGGCGGAGTGGATGACGTTGTGCAGGCAGCGCGGCATTAGCTCCATCACCAGGAAGGGGTGCCCCGCGTGCGCGCAACCGCCCAGCACGCGCACGATGTTGGGGTGCTGCGGGGTTGACGACGATGAATGGCCGCACGGGGGCCGGCGGAATCAGGTACAGGCGCGCGGTCCAAACCGAACCAAACTACGAACGCACAGCCGAGAAGGGCGAGTAGCACGGTGCAACGCGCGAGGCGCAAGCAGCGGTCAGGTAACCGAGGCCATTACAAGCGTGCGGGCTCCGTACCACCATCGCGACGTCAGTGGGTGAACAGCACGCACCTGCAGGTTGCACAGGATGGCAATCTCTTGCCGGAACGATTCCACGTCGCGGTCCTGCAGCGACGACGACGCGCCGCCCAGCCCGGCGGGCCCGCCCGCAGCCACGGCCAGCGTCAGGTGGTGCAGCACCTTAATGGCCACCGGCTGGCCGCGGTAGGAGCCCCGGTACACGGAGCCGAACGCGCCGGCGCCCTGCAGAGTGGAGAGAACGGGGTCAGGGACTCGGCAGGGTCGGGAAAATGCAGGAGGTTCGCGCCTTTTAGCAGGGCACCTTGCCGCGATAGCGCGTGTGCTCGCTCGCATGCTGTAAGGAGGCTTTTTTTTCAAAGCAGTGCGCAACCGTGATTCGCATGTTGAAACGGCAAGCACAGAGACACATGCGCAGCTGCGGCCAACCGCGGCCTCACAAACGGGACAGCCTGCCCAGGGACAGCAAGTGTCACCGGCACCGGCAAACCAGGCTCACCAGGAGGCCATCGGTGTGGATCCGGAGCTCCCGCGGCGAGATGTCCAGTCCGGGGCCCGTCAGCGGCAGCTTGGGGCGGCCTGAGCCTCCCTGCTGCGGCTGCGGCAGCTGGGGCGGCTCCGCGAAACCAACCGGAGCCACCGCAGCGGGCGCCAGCGTCCCGGTCCTACGCGGTGTCGGCCCCGTCGAAGTTCCATGCGTTTCAGGCACGGCTGCGCCATCCTGCCCCGAGGCCCTAGACGGCAGCGGCGACGCCTGGTGGAGGGCAGGCGGCACCCCTGCCCTGGCCTGTCCGGCAGCAACGCCCGTTGCTGCGACCGTCGCGGGCAGCGACGTGCAGGGTGACAGGCCCGCGCCCGTGCCCGTCTCCGAGAGGCCGCCGGCGGCGGTTGTCTGCGTCCAACGGAGGGACGACTGCGCCGTCGAGACGCCCGATCCCGAGGCGACGCCCGTGGACTCGCTGTCGGGTTCCTGCCCAGCCCGCTGCGGCTGCGAACCCCGCGGCGAGACGGCTCCCAGCAGCGCAACCCTGGCCATCCGCCCCCTCAGAGTACGTCCGCCAGCGCTGCAGCCTCTGCGGCCCTGCGGCTCCGGGGCCGGATCCAGCACCTGCGCCAGGCTGGAGCGGGAGTGGGGCTGCGGCGGCCGCAGCCGCAGTAGTTGCCGCTGTGCTCTCCGCTGCCTTCAAATCGACGCCGACGCCGGCGTGGGACGCTGACCCTGACGCCTCCGCCTGAACCTCCAGGCGACGGGACAGGCGGTCGATGTTTAGGGCCAGCTGCACCGAGAGCCGCTCCAGGGCCGCCGCCGGGCTGCCTTGCACCGCCGACTGCTGTGCGGGGGCCGCGGCGCGCTGTTGCGATGGCGGCGACGGCGGGGCGCCGCCCTCGCTGCCCGGAGGGGTGGCGAGGAAGGCGCCGGCCAGGGGTGACTGGTTAAAGAGCTCCATCAGGGTAACCTCCCGGGCCTCGTCGACGCAGCCGGCCCGATCTCGCGCAGGTGGGTAGGGCGGCAGCGGCGCCGGCGGTGGCGGCGCCGGCAGCTGTGGCAGCCCGTCGTCGGGAGCGGTGCCGGGGACCGCCGTGCCGGGGCCGTACCGCTGCCACGGCTGGGAGTAGCCCGGCGGCGGCGCATTGGCAGCTGCCGCCGCTACGAGGCCGCCCGGGGCCGAGGGCGCAGCGCTGCCCGGATTTGAGAGGCAGAGGTACGCCGCCGCGGCGTTTCGGAACACGTCCATGGCTTCGAAGCAGTCCTCATCGCCGGCGGCCACGGCATCCGTAGGGGCTCCGGCGGCGCGCGCAGGCTGCGCGGCGCGGAAGGGCGGCGAGACGGTGCGAACAATGGCGACGCTGTCGCCGGCGGGCAGAATCGCTGCCAGGCTGCGTCCCTGGCCTGCGCCGAGGGCCGCCGACGGCAGCGTCACGGCCCATCGGCCTCGCATGCTCTCCTCGCTGCCGCTGCTGGTGCTGCCAGAGGAGGAGAATTCCAGGCTTGTTTCGCCCGCGGCCGCCGCGCCCTGGGCAACAGGGCCGTCGGCTGGGCTCGGGGCCTGCGCTGCGACGACCGAGGAGTACGGCACCAGCGCTGACCACAGCGATTCGAGCACCGCTTTACCAAGGGACGGGGCCTCCCCACCTAGCCCAAGGGCTGCGCCGCCTGCAGCGGTGCCAGGGCCGCCGCCCCCGCCGCCGGCTGGCTTGGCGTTGGCAGATGCTAAAGCGGAAACCTGGCGCCGCCGGAGGCTGAACACGACGGCGATTACAACCATGGAGGCCGCAACCGTCGCCGCCAAGATGCCTATAATGATCGTGCCCTTGCGAGTGAGCCCAGGTGATCCTGCGAGGGTGCGCAAGAGGAGATGCGAGGAGGTCGAGAGACGAGGGTGATGTACGGTGAACACCACGGGAGCAGGAGGCGCGCGTGTGGTTGGGTCCTGAGCAGGTTATGCAACGACAAGCCTGGAGCCGACACACGTGCCACACACCGAGCCCCGACGCCAAACCGATCACGAACCTTGGGTGGCCGCCGTTGACGGCGCAACCTGCTCGTCCAGGGCAGGCTGAGGAGGCGGCCCGCCGGCGCCGACGTCGCCACCCACCCACGCTGGAGGCGGTGGCGACAGCTGAGTGGGCGATGGGCTAGGCGGTGGCCGTTTGACCCGTGGCGGAGGCGGAGGCGGCGGAGGCGGAGGTGGTGGTGGCGGCGGGGGCGGCCGGGGAGCCAGCCCCAACGGAGGCGGCACCCAGGACGCGCCGGGGGGCAGGCCCGGCGGTGAAGGGGCCGGCAGGACCCCGGGTGGCGTGGCATCCCATGGCCAGGGCGCTGCCGGCGGAGGCGGCGACTTGACTGGCGGCGGGGGCGGTCGGCAGCAGAAGCTGGTTCGCAGAATGACGTGCAGGCCCTGCTGCACTAGCTGCGCGTTGTAGGCGGCAGGGAAGGTCCCGAGGCAGCCGAAGGAGTCGTGGCGCTGGACGGAGCCCGAGGCCCCCAGAAGCATGGCCCGGATCTCAGTGTCGCACGGCACCAGACCCAGGCTCGCAAACACCTGGACGCTGCTCGTGAGGGAGGCGTTCAGCCGCCGCAGTTCCCGGCTGAACTGCCGCTGCCGCCACTCCACGGCGACAACCATGTACGGCACCTCGCTGCCGTATAGCGCCGCGTGCGGCGCGGTCGGGTCGTTGCTGGCACGGCACGTGAAGTTGCCGCCGCTCAGGCCGTACGGCTGCGACAGCGTCTCGCAGGCCGCGACGAGCTTGGCGCACGACAGTCGGTGCGGCTCCGTCATGACAAACAGCGTGAGCTGAGGCTGCGCGATCTTGACCTTCGCCGGTGACGGCGGCGGTCGCGTAGACGGCCGCTGCGACGGGCGGGACAGCGCGAGCGGTGAATCCAGCTCGGTCGAGTACGTCGACAGCTTCGCGACGCTGCTGCCGCCGCCACCGCTGCTGCCCGCGAGCCGCAGGGCGGCGGCCGGCGGCTGTTGCGGCAGCCAGGGCGGCAGCAGCGGCGGCGGGTGTGGCGGCCTGGGCCGCTTGGGCGGCGGCGCGGCCTCGCAGCACAGGGCCGGCAGCGCGCGCGGCCTGGCGCCGGCGACGGAGACGGCTCCCGTGCACGAGTAGGTGTACATGGTGAGGGGCGTGGCGGCATCTGGGTCGCCCGTGAGGGTGGTGGCAACCAGCTCGCGCCCGCATGGGACGCCGGCGCTGATCAGAAAGGTCTGGATGTCGGCGCCGCGCTGGCGGCCGAGCCGGCGGAGGACCGTCTCCGCGGCGGTGGGGCTGGGCAGCACGGCGCTCAGGGCAAAGTGCTGCAGCCCCTGCGCGGAGCTCGGCAACGCGCCGGCCCCTTGCGGCTGCGGCTGAGCCGGCTGCTCCTGAAGGTAGCAGAGCTGGTTACGCGACCACACGCCGCTGCCGCTGTCGAGGAGGTCGAGGAAGGCGGCCGACAGGTGGGAGCACGAGTCCCGCCGCGTCAGCCCCGTCAACTGCAGGATCGTGTCCACGTGGTCCGCCCCCGAATCCGCATCGGGAGCATCAGGCGAACCGGTTTGAGCCAGGAATGTCTCCGCGGGTCGAGGTGGCGAGGGCAGAGGCGAGGGCTGGGGCGCAGGTGAGGGTGCCGGGGCTGGGGACTGCCCGCCGATGCCCTGAGGATGCAGAGACGAGACGGGAAAGAGATGCATGTGGGGCGTCGCGGTTGCTTCAAGTACAGCTCACAACGCAAGCCAGCCGCGTACGCAAGACGCCAGCGACAAAAGCAATGTCTACGAATTCGGCTGCAGCACCACGCCCCACGGCCGGACGCCGAGCAAAAGCCGCATGCAATTGCTCAATATAAGCTCTATTACAAGGAGCCGCCCACCCGCAGGAGCGTCAGGAGCGCCAGTAGCGTGCAGGGCGCCAGGACGCCAGGGCGCCATTGGGATTTCCTGGCCATGATGAGATTTCAGTGGCATTCTTCTACATCATAGGGCTCACTGGTCGCAAGGTTCAGCACGCCGGTTACTGGTCGGGCCTCGCTACAGGACAGCAGCAGCAGCAGACAAGGATTGGACACTATGTATAGAAAGGCTCTTGTATAGCCTGGCAGGTCGGTCAATGTCAGTGTAGCGGGGTTATGGAGTTCGGGGTTATCAACTTGAGCGACGATGGTATTACAGGTTCGCCATTGCGTTGGTATGAGTATTTCGCCTGCTTGGGAAAAGCACGACCTTGAGGCTCACTTGCGTACATGGTACGGCAAAACCAGTCCCAATACACTCCAGGTACACTAATCAAGTCCCGCGACGCGCTTGACAGACCACTTTCCGCTGGGCCGTTCTGTTGTGGCCGTCCTGCCTGTGTCGTGCTGGTCCTATGCGCGCTCCTCTCCCCTTACTGTCCCCTACCCGTAACTCCCGTAATACCCCCGCTCCCGCACGCCTCTTGCAGAGCACGAACACCATTGTGCGATAGCGTTGTACTCGTACATTTGCAAGACTTGTTCAATACCTTATGAACGTTACGGCATAAACGCGCTGCTAGACACAGCTCCTGTGGGCACTCCACATACCAGCATCTCCTGCCTTGCTTACTAGCACCGCCGCGGCCACAAATGTATATATCCAAGCGCGCCACCATTAACCGACAAGCGGACAGCAAAGGACTTCCCTGCGCAACGGCGTGGACGCCGTGCGCGTGTCAGCGCCACAGCGTGGCTGGCATCTTCAGTCATGCCAGCGCACCCCGCCCACCCTTCTGCAAAGACGAGCACAAGCAACAACAAATGGCCGAAGACTCACTTCCGATACTGTGTCGGCAATTCCATATCGCAGCACTTCCGTAAAGTGTCGGCGACACCAGCTCGCACCAAGCGAGCAAGCTACATACTTGCTCGTGACCGCGCCTATGCGCGGCTCCCGGTCCCCTCCATTGGTTGTCCTAGATTCGTTCGGGCTGGCCTCCGGGCAGCCGTTGCAGCAGCAGGACCAGGAGCACCCCCACTGCGGCTCCGGCCAGGTGCGCGGCGTGGGACACTGCCAGCCCGCCGACCATGAGGCCCCCAGTCACCTGGTGCTTGGCCTCCTCCAGAACCTGAGGTCAAACACACACACACAAGGATAAACGCACACGCCAACGCGCAGGTGCGGAATGGGGCTTGGGCACGGATACTGAGCATACAGGGCGCGAGGAGGAAAGCTGGTACACGTACAAGGAGGGAGAGTTATCACCACTCGTGGGTCCCTTGCCGCTGCTGTGCTGTGCACTTGGCACTGCAATATCCCGGCAGTCGCAACGGAGGCGTGTCGCGTCACGCCGCGCCCCTTGACAAGTGCTCGACGCGAACGCATGGGAGCGTCTGAACCCGCGAGGAGAACATGCCACATGCGCGAGCCCATGGGGAATCCGATGATGGCGAAAGCAACGATTGCGGTCCGTTGGTGGGAGAGTACAGCGTGCACACCTGTGGCTTCGTCTCTGTGCCATGTGCGCTTGCAGGCCACGCTGGCGCGCCCCTCCCAATGCAGTTGACCGCTGACCATAACCCCAAAACCGCCAGCACTGCGGAGCGCTATCACGAATGTGACGACAAACGCGTTATCACGGGTCAGGCCGCCTGCAAGGCCACGCACCCACCTAAATGCCAATTCTTTATCCAGTTCTCTCAGTCGCGCGGAAGCGAGCCTCGCAAGCCAGGTGCCAGAGCTTACACCGACGGTTTCCCGTGCGCTTCGCTTGTCCTCGTCGCCTACCCTGCGGTACGGCCCACGCCGTCCCCACACCCACCTGCCGTACGACGAACTGCCCCAGCACTGCCGCTTCCAGCAGCTGCTTCAGGTTCCAGCGCAGGCGGGTCAGGACGCTAACCGCAAACAGGCCGAAGATGGCGCCTGCAGGCGGCAGCATCAGCGCCGACCGCTGACGTGTTAGGCGGTTTTGGGAACACAGTGGCACGGCGGCGCAGTGGGCTTCATCTGGCTGACCGCTCAGTTACCAGATTCACGTCCCAAGCAGGGGACATGGGTTTTGTTGCATGAAACGCTAACGACTGTTATGAGCGTGCGGGTCGCAGTCTCCAGTCCTCATGCCGGGACCTGCCGACGTGGGGCCGCACCTGATGCGCCCACTGAGACGGTGATGTGGCCGTTGCTGGTGGCGGGCAACAGGAGGAGGCTCGCCAACGCGGCGCCTACGGGGCCACCACGGCAGAGCCCCAGGAACGGCGGTTGGTCGGTAGCGTCATGACGTGATGCGAGGCCCAAGAGATCTTCGAATCGGATTGGGCTTGCCCGGCAAAAAAGATTGTTATGAACGCGGGTGCATACGCAGGCCCCTCCGTGCCAAGCATGTGCTGCCATTAACGGTCAACTTTCTAGAGCGATGCAACTGACATTTGCGCCAGGGCGGGCTATGGCACGACAGCGGTGTGCTTTCTCGGTTGGATCTAACGCCACTGTACCCATGACCCGAAACCCACCAATGCCGCAGATGAGGAAGACCAGGATGACTCCCCCTGCGCCCTCGGTCTCCTCCACCATCTTGCCGAATACGCACAGGTTGAACAGGTTGCCGGAAAGGTGCGCGAAGTTGCCGTGGCAGAACAGGTGGGTCACAAACTGCCACCAGTGCGGCCTGCACGGCACGGGGCCGCGGCCATGGGATGGGTGCACTGCACATTTCATTTCATTTACGGGATCGAGTCTGCTGATTGAAGCAGCCTGATCATAACTACCTATGTACATAGAGAGCGGTAAACGGAGAGCGTCGGCTGTGGATTTGGAGTAAAGTGGGTGTGTTCATGCCTGCCGCGGCCGCACCTTGCGTGGTTGAGGTACAGGGACGAGCAACCAGGCAGGTGCAGCACACAGTCCGCCAGGAAGAGGATGCTGCAGAGGAGCATCAGGACAAAGACCCCGTTGCCGGGCGCCGCCAGCGCCCCGGTCGGGCCGCGCCCTGTCGGGCGCACACAAGGCCGGGTTGGGCAACGCTCCCTCGCGTCAGGGCTGTCACCGGCAGAGCTCACAGCCGTGAACCAACGACATCGAGTATGGTATCCTTCATGCAGGGCACGGCAGTCCTGGGACGTTCGCGGCGACCACGCAAGGACCAGGCGCCGTCCCGGCGGGTCGGCGCGAGTCCCCAGCCCACCTCCATCTGGTTGAGGCGCCGGGTACGAGCCATACGCCGCTCTACAAAGAGGCATGCGTCCCGCTTGCGAAGGGCCAGGCGCGGCATCCGCATGGCCAAAGGCCATCCGCCTGCAGGCTCCCCCTGAAGCACATGTGCGCACTCGGCTACGTAAAAATACTGCTAGATTGTGTTTCTGACTGCAGGTTGAAGCAGTGGGCGCAGCAGGGCAAGCAACGCGCGTGCAAGCCATCTAGATCGTATGTACAAGTAAGTATAGCCACAATAATATGTTGTAGGACTAGCGTTTCGGGAGCAACAATGGCAACGAAGAAGCTTCACTCGCGTACAGTGTGCCAGCGTTAAAGACGCGCTTCAGCGATACACGTTGTGCCCACACTGTACGCAATAGTCGTCATGCAGAACATCATAGGGAGCATGGCGCTGTCGTGTACGGTGCGAAACCGCGACCTATGGGTCGGTCGTCGTGCATACCGTAGTCGGAAGAGTCGGAAGCGGGGAGTTTGCCCATATAGCAGCCGAGGGTTGAAGCAAACAGGTGAAAGGGACTGCGGGTGGCTGAGCGGTCGCAATCTCACCTATCAGGTCAACCACCGCACCCTTCTCCATGGCACGGTCTATGCGCCGTAATGCCCAGGCCAGCCGCTGGCCAGCCGTGCCGTCTGTATCCTAGCAGCGCTATCAGCTGCAGTGCGTGAGACACCTGCGCAGCTCAATATGATTCGGCCACGAAACGCTCGCGGGTCAGACCCCGAGCACCTCTACTCTCAGGGCCGACGTAGAAAGCCATCTAAGTGACTCGACCGGTTACTGGCATTCCTCATTGGTTCTTACATACGGCACAGGAGGACGGCGTTTGATCGCCAAGACCCTACAGTGCCTGCGACCATGGCTTCATAACATGCGCAATTCTGTCCAGTGCCACGGGGGCACACACGACGCAATGTGCGCCGATGCCCGCAGGAACAATATACGTCCGATGGGCATGAAGCAGCACCGCAAGCTGCCCGCCGCTTATCCACCTACCATGTATATACACATATGCCAGGCCAGCGCATTCAAGCCGCAGTAGCAGTCCCGAGTACGAGGCAATCGCGTGAGGCTCACAGCCGATGGCAAAGCCCGTCAGTAAGTTAGGTCAAGCAACCGGCCCTACGAGCGGCCCCGCCCCACCAGCAAACGGCCTGCCTGCTCGGCAGCCGTTCCCCGTGACCATCCTTTAAGAAAGCACGCCAAAAGGAACCAAAGTAATCACAACCCCGCACCACTATGGGCCTCGCCTGTCTGGCGGAGCAATCAAACACCGCCACGGCAGGCTGCAAGACCACTCGCGAGTGCGGCACTCGGCCCACTCAGAGCATGGTGAAGTGCGCTTTGAGCTGCTTGAGCAGCTCGTGCGACTCGGTGTGCTCGGGGTACGCCTCCAGGGCCTGGTTGACCTGCGCGCGCGGAGGAGGGGCGCAGCGTGCGGGCGACGGACCGTCAGTGCTTTACTTGGGAGTCCGTTCTCCGTTTCCCCGTGCAATAAAAGCACCAAGCGCAGTGGGCACGGGGAGGTGAAGGTGAGCCTCTCACGCACACGTGAGCGCGCGTGAGCGGCGTCGTACCGAAGCGAACTATGCCACGCCATGTGTATTTAACGAGCCACAACAGGCAGCGTCGCGTGAGTGCGCCCTCAAGACATGCCCGCCTACAGAACCCGCCTATCAACATGCCTGCGTTGCGCAAACGACGGCTGCCGCGGCGCAGCGTCAGCGGGCATAAAAACCCACCAGCTCGAAGCTGACTTGGAAGTCGCCCGCCTTGTACGCCAGCAGCGCGCCGTTGAAGAAGACCTCAAACACGTGGCTGCCTTCCCGCTGGCCCGACCTGCGGATTGACGGAGCACGAGGCAGCACGAAGCAGTGCGTTGGAAGGGGGAGTTAAGAGAGCTTGACTTCTGGTGAGGAAGGACTGGAAGTCAGCGCACTAGTCGGGAGAGGGAAAGGCGACTGGCAAGCGGACTGGCCCCTCGAGCGGTCTGCGGGGTTGTCAGGCACCCTGCGAGACAGTGTTAACCGTGAACGCTGAAGCTGAGGCAGGTCACGGCAAATCAGCCTCCAAACCTCCATTCCGGCCGCTCTAGACGCGCGCCATGGAGCCAAGGTGGGCCAATTGTCTGCAACCAACTGATGTGTCCGCCCTGCCAGCCAGCTCCCTCCGCATTAGGTGCCAAACCCGTTTCCGGCCCGGCCGCACACCTCCCGAGCGCCTTTGGCCCACTCCCCACCCCCCCAAACCTGAACAGCGCCGCCGCCGAGTCGTCGTTGCCCTTGCGGTACTCGAGCACGCCCAGGTTGTTCAGCGCCTCGGCGTGGTTGGGGTTCAGGCTGATGGCAATCTGCGCGGTGGGGGGCACACACGCCCCGCCGTCGCGTCACATCGCTGCTACAGACATGGTGCCGTCGCTCAACACACCCGGGACCCCACCGCGGGAAGGCTCATCAGGGCATGGTCTAGGCACGGCAAGAAATCCATCGCTATGCGCCGTGAAAGTCCTCGGTAATTGAGCCGGCGCCGTGCCGCACGTGCCGTACCCGTTGGGCCTCCGGCTCGTATGGGTTTTTTTTACTTGCACCGGTAGGTAGCGCACCTGCAGCGTGTAACATACAACAACAACGTGACGTGCGCAGTGCCCCCACCTTGAAGGCCTGGTAGGCGAGCGCGAGGTCCCCGATGCCCACCGCCGTCTGGCCAATGTTGTACCAGATGTCGGGCAGCGCGTTGTCGTCCGCCAGCGTCAGCGCGCGGTCAAAGCAGCCCAGGCACATGTCGTACTGTCGTACGACGCACATACGGTTACACAACGGCACCGGTTGGGGGTTCCTAAGTCGGTCGCACATGTGTGACGGATAAAGGCAGCGCCGCAGGCTGCGCGCCCTCCGAGAAGGCAATGAAGGCCAAACGCAGGCAGGCATGCTGGCATGCACCGAGGGGCGCAGGCGGTGCGTGGGGCGCGCACCTGCGACGCGTAGAAGCAGCAGAGGCCGAGGTTGTTCCACAGCTCGGCGTTGGTGACCCCCATCTGCAGCAACCGCCGGTAATACCTGCGGGTATGGGGCGGGGGATCGCTAGTGAACTCGGGATTGCGCTCACGGCACCACTGCCCCGCGGCGCGATACCTCACCGCCTCGCCGCGCATATAGCTATCTGGGACACAAGGTTCAAGGACCAAGGCTTTCTGAGCGCCAACCAAAACCTTTGTCACCGGGCCGCTCTTGGCACCATATTAGACCCCGTGAAACCATATCAAAAACGCAGCGCGGGGCTGGTCCTGTTGGGGCCACGACCAAAGGCATGAGCCCTTCCCAGCGCCGCCTGGATACCAACACTCGCTCCTGCTTCGCTTTCTGAGTTGCACCAAGGCCGGCCCGCCCCTGCACCCCAGATATTTCACCCGCAAATGACTTGAATGCTCCTACGCCGAAAGGACTACGAGCTATAAGCGCGGAAACACCACCACCCCACCGCAGCGCAATCTCAGGCTGGTCGGTGTAGAAGTGGTGCGCCGCCAGGCAGGCGATCGCCTCCACGTTGGAGGCGTCGTGGAAGAGCACGTTCTTGTAGAAGGACACCGCCTTCTCCGCCTCTCTCAGGGCGTCATACACTCGCGCGATGCCCAGCAGCAGCGACGAGTCCCCCGGGTGGGCGGCCAGCGCCGAGGTGTACTGCTCCAGCGCGGTGTTGGGCTGCGGCGGGGTTGCGTGTAGTGGAGTGGGGTGGGGGAAGGGGGCGGGGCAATGAAGAGGCGGGTAACGAGCGCAGGACGCCGGCGGGGGAGGGGGCGCGTGTGCGAGTGTGTGTTGCGTGGATGGAGTGGGTGGGGGGTGTTCAGAGGATCGATGGGAATTCTTACGGCGTTCTCTCGGGGGGAGGGAGAGTGGGGGGGGGAGTGGGAAGGGGTGAGCGATGCCGCCTTTGGCACGGCCCCCCGCAGCGAGGGGAGGCTCAGGTGGTGGTAAGGAAGGTGTGGGAGGCAGGCACAAGCCAGGCGCCGTGTTGCGCCGGGGCCTAGAGACGAGCCGGATCGCCGGCTCCAACACCATGTAGGCATGCCTTTAGGTGCTTTCGTGCTGCTAGGAGCCACGACGTCTGCGATACACGTCTAGGTTACCACTGCTGTCGCCTGTAGCGAGGGACACCGTTGGGCGTTCACCCAGCGTTACGCCAGTCCTCCACCCAGCGTCACGCCTCGCCCGCAAAACCCCAAACCGCCGCCCCCCCCCGCTCCCACACACAGCGAGCGAGGGAGCGAGGGAGCGTTTTCCTTTTCAACACAGCGAGCGAGGGCGCGAACCCACCTGGTCCATGCGCAGGTAGATCTTGCACAGCTCCAGCACGCAGCTGATCATGACCGCGCCGCCGTTGAGCCCGTTGGCGCCGGGGCCCAGCCCCAGCGCCGCGCCGCCTGCTGACGTGGCTGATTGGCCCTGCCCCAGCGCGCTCTTGAACTGCCGCTCTGCGTCGCGCAGCAGCCCCAGCTGGTAGTAGCACTTGCCCAGCCGCGACTTCCACCACCAGTCCTGCGGCCGAGGCCACGGGCGCGGGGAGGAGGGGCAGGGGGCGGGGAGAAGGCGTCCACACGTTGGCGGCCCGCCGGAGCCGTCACTGGTAAGCAAGCCGCAGCGGTGGGAGGGCCGAGCCTCGGTGAGGCAAACTAGCATCGCATTCGCATGTCCAGGAAGGCAAAGGCAGCCCCAACTGGCAGCCGGGCTTGCCCACGCACAGCTTGCACACGCCCCCCCCCACCCCGCTTTCTGATTGAATGAGCAGTGGCGCGCCGCGCCCGCGCGCCGCCAGGGCAGGGCCGGGGCGGCACCTCCTCATGCCCCTCCTGGTCCACCTGCCCCTCCTGGTCCACCTCCCCCCCGGGCACTCCCCCCCGCCCCG